>JAMKCH010039121.1:0-19893 GCA_023653785.1 Ophioderma brevispina
AGATGGAAATAACGAAAGACACGCGTAGGACATTTTCATGACATATCAAGGTATATGCGTGCCGGTAGATTGCCGATGGAAGTTAGCAATTGATGGCATTTGATTACTGGGGCGTCTATACCACCAGAGTTGGTTTAGGAAGAGTTCACAATACCCATATTTCGGAAAGTCCATCACTTCACCGTCAACCAGGAAGAAATTGAACAATGAGCCAGGTCAGACATATGCAACATTCATCCAAGCGTGTGAGAACATGAAAGCCAAGAAAGCTCGACAAACACAACAGGACATATTTTTTCTTGTTCATGACAAATTAACGATTTCAGAGATCGTTGCAGCGCAATGAAGCTAAGATGCGTCGTGAAAGGCAAAGAAGGAACCATTGGAAGCTTGTGGTGAGGATACTGTGGGAAAAGTTCCCAAAACTTCATCACCATGAAGGGGGTTAAACACACACCAGTTGAGACATTGATGGTCTCTCAGTCCGCAAAACACCAACGAAAATAAAATGAAAACACCTAATGACATGCACTCCCGCGAAGACATGACATTACCTACCGTGAGTTCCGGCAAGAAGTGATGATAATGTATTATCCGGCAGATCTCGACCTGGTCAGACGAAGAGGAACCAATGAACTGTGAAGACATTCCATCTTCACATAACTTTGAAAATGACGTTGCCATGGTAGATGCCCATGTTACAATGCAATATGGCGGTAATTGTGTTACGTGGAAGGAATCTGAATGGGAATTTGTAAGACCATATTCCGCTTCAAGGAGCTAGATGCCACCTGGTTCCAATACAATTTAGGTGGAGAAGCGACCCGACGTCCGCTACCCTCTGATAGTCGAGCGCCCTCTGCCGTCTCTAAGCGCATTCTACCTCGCAAGCATTACTGGGAGTTCAACAGAAAAACCTATGCAATCTCTTCACCGCTTCCCATCATGACAGAAGACGTAAACATGGTAGATGTATCTGCTCCAGTACCAGCCACATGCAATAGGTATCAGTTTCAGGCTCACAAAATCTTGACAATAGAATCTTGTCAAATCAGTGAAATCTACCCTGGCGTCCTAACGCAATGAACCAGCATTTGCTTCGCCTAATAGTACCATATGCCACAAAGATTTTATACGAATACTACGACTCGTCCGATTAGCGAATCTCGCCCAGATTGAACGGCACAAAAGTCAGCTCTGAAAGTCCCGAGAAAGATCAAATACAAACCAGTCCTAAGTCATCATGGAAAGAGGAGCCAACTGCGTGCAATGACAATGAAAACTGAAAAACTTGACTTGTATGATATAGTTCACAGAAATATACTGAAAACTGAAATGATGGTATGATATATTTCGCAGAATTATTAGCATACAAGGGAGAAACTGCGTGCCAATGAAAACTGAAAAACTGCTGTAATTGTCATTTCGAAGATACAAATTGTGCTAAATTATATCAAAGAATGGTCGGGATATAAAACGTTTCAGGACAAGTAATTGATATCAGAATCCAGGAATATGTCATTGTCTGCTTCATCTTGATTACTGTTGTCCGTATGGGTAGTGCCGACAAAAAAACTTGTAAACAGAATCAAATACATGCAAAACCAGTACAGACAGGACTCACTCTTGGATACAAAGTTAGGGGAAAAAAATTGCGATGAATGTTATAAGGAGTTAAATTGTGATGTATATGTAAAAGTGACTATTTCAAGTCTATTCTAATGTATAAGTGTGTTCACAACATGGCACCGGAATAATATCTTGTTAGTAAAATCCAAAATCGTAATTACTCATTGCTAAATACACGTTTACAAAGTGCTAATTATCTTGGCTATCCACGTATCAAACAGAATGGGTAAGGCGACGAAAAAAGGAAAACCCTGTTTTACGGGCAGCGGCCCTTTCGAGTAGTAGGGCGGTCGGTCGGGCGAATTTTTCTTTTTTAATTTTTTTATTGCTGGAGCATCAAACGTGGCCCTAAATAGCCCAAAAATCTGCAAAAAGCAAGAGGAAAATGAAAAAAATTTACAACACATTTTCTAAGAAAAATTGGCCCAAAATTGACTAAAACAGGTGATTTTTTTTAAACATGATTTGGGAAAACTAAAAAAAAAAAAAAAAATCTGCCAAAACTGAAAAATCGGGTCGGTCGGGCCCGTAAAAACAGGGTTTTTTTTATTTTCGTCGCCTAGCGTACATGTTTTAACTCCGGGGCCAGATTGTGGAACACCCGCCTACCAAACTATGTCAGAAATTTCAATAAGGTATCTATAGTTTCAAGGAGATTTAAAAAAATATTTAGGCTCTGTTGTATTTAATATTATTTTTGTTTAATGTTTGTATTTTTTTTATTTTTTTTATTTTTTGCTTTTTTTTGGGAGGGGTATAGGTGCTCATTTTTTTTAATCTTGTTAATTTGAATTCACCTCTATGTATATTTGGTATATGCTTTGTTGAATTTTGCGCATTGTAATGAGTTATAGTGCTGAGTTTATTAACTTGGTTTATTATATCCATATATCTCCTGTATAAAAAATGTAATATAATTATTTAGTAGGTATTATGATTATGATTCTGTAGTAATTGTAAGAAAGAGGTCCTTATGGAAAGCGTTGCTGATCACTGATGAGGTTACCTCTATAAGAGTTTTAATAAATAAATGACTACAGGGCAGCGTAGGGTGGGGAATTGTGTATTAAAGTGGCAAGGATCGGTAATGGAAGGTGAAGACATCATCTTACGGCGCAGCTGAGGCCCCTGTTCCAATACAAGATGACAACACTTCAAAGTCTTGTCTGTCACTTCAATTCTGGACATAAATTCTTACTTCAGCAGATAACCACCTGAAAACCATCCAACCCGGATCCAACCTCTTCACTGCTTCCCTTCACAACACAGAAGACGTCAACATGTAGATGTATCTGCTCCAGTGCTATATCAGCTCACCCACAAAGGCCGGTACCAGTTCAGGCTCGCAAAATCTGACAATAAAATCTGTCAAATCAGTGAAATCTACCTTCGTCCTAACGCCAATGAAACCAGCACTGCTCCGCTCACATGCCTAATAGTTACCATAGCTAAGATGCCAACCACTTCATCACAAGAAGGGGTAACACACGCCAGTTGAGAACTTGACTGGTCTCTCAGTCCAAAACCGAGAGAGAAAAAGAAAATGAATAACCACCTGAATGATATCTGCACTCCTGAAGACATGGACATTACGTACAGTGAGATTCCGGAAGAACTGATTGATAAGTTATTATCCGGCAGATCTAGACCTGCCAGACGAAAAGAGGAAACCCAATAACTCGGAAGACATCACTTACATAACTTTGAAAAAGACGTTGCCTGGTAGATTGCCCATGCAATATGGCGGCCATGTGAAAGTGGTAAGGAATCTGCAATGGAATGTGAAGACATTCATCTTCACGGAGTTTTAACAACGACGTTCGTATGGTAGATGCCCCGGTTCCAATACAATATGTCAACACCTTCAGAGTCCGTCTGTCACTCATTTCTGCAAATAATCATTACTCAGAAGATCACACTGAAAACCTATCCACATCTCTTCACCGTTCCCATTCATGACAGAAAACATATGGCGAAGAGCGGTCAACATGGGAGCTGTATCTGCTCCAGTGCTCAGCATCAGACACCCCACATCCCAACAGCACCCGGTCCAAGGCTTCCGGCTCACCAAAATCTTGACAAATAGAATCTTTTCAAACAGTGAAATTTGCCCTGCGTCCTAACGCCAATGGAAACCAGCACTTGCTCCGCCAAAAAGCACCATATGTACAAAGACATAGGAATACTACGACTCGTCAGATTTAGCGAATCTTCAGCAAGATGAAAGGATTCAAATAGTGAGGCTCTGGAAGTCCCGAGAAGAAAGATCAATCCAAATACCAAACCACATCTAAGCATCATGGAAGCTGAGCAACTGCGTGATAATGAAAAACTGATGAAACTGCTTGTATGATATTATTTCGCACGGAAATTGCACTTAAGTCCGCATTAAAATTTAAAAAAAATCATGTTTCAAGTGTTGAGAAAAGTGGGGAGCTAGGGGTATGTTTTTACGTTATTTTGATTCAATGCAAAATCCATGTTCGTCGAAATTTTTCTTTTACGATCGGAGGGTAGAGTTACTTAAGTACACCAAAACTAATTGAAAAGCGATTCGTGCGACCTAATGGATTATCATTGTATGAACGCCTGCTTTGAACGACAAACAAAAATATATGTACAAAAAATTAAAAGCATGAAACTCAGACCTCACCACTGCAGAACGGAGAGGGAAAGGGATGCGAAACTATGTTACACGGCCTGCTACTAAAAAGAGGGGCCGTTCGGATTAGGTTCGACGTTAGGCCTTATATGTAACATTTAAATTCTATGTAACCGTGTAACTGACCAGTATGATCCATACTAGACTAAAACTGTTGTATCGCCAGACATGATCAATCGAATCCTCCACATTTTGCAGATGGGGTGAGCCGTTGGGAATGGATAGGGGTTATTAATACTGTTACCTAATAAACAATATGAGCAGTGAAATTGTGCCAAAAATGTACCAATTACTCATTGACACGGTTGCTGTATGATTGGTCAGATTAGGTTTGGATTGTTGATATTGTAATTTTGATATTGTAAGTAACCCAGACCCAATCAGTCAATAATTCAAAGCAAAACATGAAAAATTTGTAAAAACAAAAAACACAAAAAAAAAACAAGGGGGCAGTAATTGAGTATCGTATTTCACTTTAAATTACTCTGAGTTGTCATTTAACTGCAACATTTGAGTTCCAGCAATTTGATTAATAATTGGACTAATTAAATATTCTTTGGGGATTCCGGCAAGGTGAGACGAACACAAGTCAAAACGTAGATGATAGACAAATTTCAGATGTACACCCTTCCAGCATCTAACAAATATTACTGTTGCGGCACCCCAAAGACACCGTTTACATTTATACAACTGACACAGAGGAAACCCCAAACGACATCCAACACTTTAGTTGTCACTTGATTTTGATGACATTGAGTCGATGGAAAGAATTTTACTGGGAGCGTACTGATATTACCATGACCTAGTTAAAATTAGATTTTGGATTCAATTGTTCTGGACTTCTTGTCGGAGCACGAGTTTCCCTTCGCATATAATTGCACCATTATAGGGCCAATTTTATAATATGAACCGTTATAAATGTAAAATCTTTGAGTGATAGAACGCCCCTTAGAGTGATCATCCTAATTTTCTAACTGTCTGTTGCCCTGCTACGCCCTTCTCAAACACGTGACAAGTCGTGGTTAGGGTGGCATCGAAACGGAGGTGCCTGTCGTCGTCAAACGTTTCTTCAACACCTTTACTCTTCCTTTCAGAATCTGCGTCAAATAAAAATAATTATTTGCAACTGTTTAAGTAATTGTTTAGTCTTGAGGAATAAAATATCTATCAAAACTAAAAAGCTACGAGTTCACCTAGAAATTCGATCTCCGGAGTGGTTCATTTAGAATTAGGCAAACGAACATTGGAAAATACATCGACCTTCGGAGGGGCGGTTAAGCCGTCGGTATTAGTCACACGGAGAGGAGTTATACATGTAAAGCACAAGTCATTTGTGCACGAGGCCAACACGAGGTGACCGTGGAGTTCAGTTTCGTAAGAGTTTATAGGGAAGCGAAATGCAGGTCCGGGGTCGGCCAGATAGCCTTTCAATTGCACATGCTGAATAAATTTGGTCATCAGGTATAATATACGTGAAGGTATCAATGATGCGAGCATTGATCATAAATGCGCGAAAATTGAATGGTGGTCCCGTAAGAATACACACTTGAAAACCATAATGTTTGTTTCACTCACATTGAGCCCTTATTTTACAAGCAGATTTTGATATGTAAAGGCGGTAACTTCATTTATTACCTTTATAAATAATTAGGCAAGGGTTAGTGTACTGTTTTTCCTTGCCCATGCCATCAGAACGTCAGCGTGGACAAAATAGATTGACGCCCTTGTCAGGATCCAAGCGGGTACGTACAAAAAATCCTGCGCCAATCACATAAACGCTGCCATACTCGCATACATCGTCCGCAGGGGGTCTTTCCTGACGAGACCAAAGGCAAATGCAACTTTGGGATCCCTGTTGTTCAAACTCCTTTAGCTCGTGACGTTTTCTCTGAAAGTTTTCCTGCCATTCTCCGTACGAACTATTGTCGCTTGCAGCACGTTTGCCAAAACCGCGGTATTGTCTGATCATCGAGAAAGCTTGTAGTTACAATGTCAAATATCTCGTCTCTTCCCTTGAACTGAATTCAACAGGATGACGATTGCCTGAAAAAAGGAGAGAAAAACGTAGTTGTTAAATTACCGGAGAAGAAATGGAATCGGTTTTTTTAAGACATTACAGTGATGATTGAGTATAGAGATTCCAATATCAGGGCCATATTCAAAAGTTAAGATTATAGTAAAGTGGATTTAAAGGGGTGGGTCCCGATTTAAGGAATATGAATTGTCATCTTGATAGATTAGCTTTCACCGTTGGAAATCCCATCTGACGGTAAAGTTTCGCGCCGTTATTTCAAGCCGTTTTGATGTGAGAGCTATATAGCCTAAACCTGATTTTGTAAGCCCCATATAGTATAGCAAATTATCATTAATAAGTAAAAACGTTTAATCTTCAAAATTTTGCCCAAGAACGAGCAAAAAAAATTGACAAAAAAATGGCATTTTTGCCCAAAATTGAAATCATTTAACATAATTCCTCTGAAGTGGTGTCACGTGATAGAAAAAAATATTCTTTATAATATCCAAATTTCGACCAAATTATGATTGTAGTCATAGTCAAGGTGAATAGTGTGTTTCCTTAAATTTGAACCATCGAAGACCTCTGGATTGACCTATAAATGACCTCTAGTGGACTGGTCCAGGGTTACAAATTTCACAACATCATTTTCAGATGCGGCATGAAAAGGAGCTTTACAGGGATATATGCATGTGTGATGAGTATTACAATCCGGTAAGTATATACCCGACACGTTTTGGCCAAATTTCCACTCTATACCAATAGACTGTAAATTAAATTGTCGACCCAAAACGGGGCAACATTTTCGCTCAGAAATTCCAAACCAAACTTCCTTTAGCCATAAGATTTACAGGGTAAATGAGAAAAATAGTAGGTGTCTTCTGATACCAAAATATTGGACCACTTACGGGTACATGTTAAAAATAAGTGGTTAGGTTTTGTAAACAGTTATTAAACACCTAGAGCGTTAACGAAACAAACAAATAAAAATCTAACTATCTTGCTGTGTTTTTTAATCTCATTTCCAATTGCATTGCAGGCAAAAGTGCTAAAATAGCCATATGATCTTCAATTTGCACGGAGTACTTTTTATTTGTAATAGATGCAAGGCAGGCAATGGCAATACAGACCACCTGGTGCACGACAGTGAAACATGAAGATCAACACGCCTGCACACAGTTTGCTTGGTATGCCAGGATAGCACGTTTCCCTGACAACCAGCAAAGACCAATCACAAAACGATTTGGTATGTGCATTATCAGATTGTTGTCACCAATATCAGTCTGTGGGTTAACCATGTTCACTGATGCGGATAGGTTTCTTACTATATTGGAATGTGCATTAAGCAATGATACTTTATTACTTGAGAAGGTGTAGGTGCTAGTCTCATTCCAGATTATAAAAATTTGTACACAAGTTGCCTGACAGTTACAATTAGGGGTGATTGGACAAGTGGACATCTGGCCTAAATCAGAGTAGACCACTGGCGTTCGTCGAGAAAAACGAATGATTTTCATGATTACTCAAACAACTTCCCGATTCCTCAACTTTTTCCAAGAGGCCTTACCTCATTCCCGTATTAGCAAGTCACTGAGAAGCCCTCCTCCGAACACAGCTACCAACTGGGAGGGGGTCTTTGGGAGTGCGTGCGGAGTTCATGGGTGCACATTTAATTCTGGATGTTTCCCTGGCTTCATGTTGCAGGCTATATTGACATAAAAAATTTAAGGCATATAAAGGCAAAAATAAACGAGGCTTGGAGAATATATAGTAATGTCTCTTTAAGATTGCGTCATGATGTGAAGAGTGATCAACCCGTTTAGTGACCGCTCACATTCAAATCACGTCTATGCGGTTGCCCGCGCGGAAGCGGGGCAACCGCTAGTACATGTAAGCACAAGTCCATGTGCACGAGGCCAACACGAGGGTGAACGTGGAGTCCAGTTCGGTAAGGAGTTTATACATTGTTAATAGGGGAAGCCGAAATGCAGGTCCTGGGGTAGGTCCCATCCGTTCCGAAACTTATACGTAATTCAGTCCTATCAGAAGGCCTATTGCACATTGCTTGATAAAATGGCGTCACTCAGGTATAATATACGTGAAGGTATCAATGATGCGAGCATTGATCATAAATGCCTGAACACTGAATGGTGTTCCCAGACTAATACATACGTAAAACAAAATGTGTTTCACTCAAATGAGCCCTTATTTTAACAAGCAGGTTATTTTGATATGTAAAGGGCGGTTAAACTTAAAATTTATTTACTTAGAAATAATTAGCAGGGTTGTATACTGTTTTTCTTGCCATTCCATAGAACGTCCGCGTGGACAAATGATTGACGCCCTGTCAGGCAGGCTCAGCGGTACGTACAAATCCGCGCCCATTAAACGCAGAATACTAGCGATACATCGTCCGCAAGGGTTGTCTTCCTGACCGAGACCAAGGCAAAATGCAAATTGTGATCCCTATTGTTCCGAACCTTCCTTTAGCTCTGGACGTTTTATCTGTGAAAGTTTTCCGCCATTCTCCTGACGAAACTATTGGTCGTATGCGCACGTCAAAACCGCGTATTGTCTTTCATCGAGCAAGATTGTCTTACAATGTCAAATATCTCGGTCTTCCTTGAACTGAAATTCCAACAGGATGCGATGCCTGAAAAAGGAGACGAGAAAAACGTAGTTGTTAAATTACCGAGAAATGGAATCACGTTAAAGAATTACCGTGCATGAGTATAGGAGATTCCACATATTCAGGCCCTATTTCATAAAAGTTAAGATTAATCGTAAGGGGATTTAAAGGGGCCCGATTTAAGGATATGAAGTTGTTATCTTGATAGATTGGCCTTCACCCCGTTGAAATCCAATCTGACCGGTAAAGTTTCGCAGCCGATATGCAATTCCGTTTTGAGTTGTGAGAGCTATATAGCCTAACCTGATTTTGAAATACACTATAGTTTATAAGCAAAATTATCATAATAAGTAAAAACGTAATCTCAAAATTTGCCCCAAAAAGAGCAACCAAATGACAAAAAAAAATGCAATTTTTTGCCCAAAATGAATCTATTTACTAATCCTCTCAAAGTTGGTTCCGTGGATAGAAAAAATATTCTTTCATTAAAAAACAAAAAATTTGACCAAATTGATGATTTTGTCATAGTTCAAGGATGGAATAGTGTTTTTCTAAATTGACCTCGAAGACCTCTGATGACCTCTATGGACCTTTGTCCCGGTACAATTTCACAACCTTCCTTTCAGATTGCGGCATGAATAGAGCTTTACCGTGATATAGCAGGTGTGATGAGTATTTACCTCCGGTAAGTATATACCCGACACGTTTTGGCCAAATTTCCACTATACTACATATAGAGTGTAAAATTAATATTGGTCGACCAAAACGGGGCACATTTTCGCTCATAAATTCCAAACCAAACATCCTTTAGCCCTAAGATTTCACAGGGTAAATGAGAAAAATAGGTTTCTTCTGATACCAAAATATTGACCACTTCCGATACACTGTAAAAATTAAGTGTTTAGGTTTTGTAACAGTTATTAAACACCTAGACGCGTTTAACGAAACAACAAAATAAAAAATACCAACTTTTTGGTCAAAAGGTGGGTATTTTCGTAGACCACTGCTCCTATAAATCGCTAAGAAGCATTTAAATTCAGCATCGTTTTTCCCATTTTTAAATCAGAGCAATGGACATTTTTAACATAAACGCCTTAACGCTTTTAAAACACTATACATTTGCCAGCCGTTTAGGAAGAATAAACACCAAGGTGTTTAGAAGTTAAACACCATATTCAAATCTGAATGCAAAGGCATTTAGAAGCTTAACACTATAGTGTTCAAAATAAACACAAAACGTGAGTATCTAAACACTTAGGATAATATTGTTTTACACACGTTAAGGCGTTCACGTTAGAAATTCACATTGCTCTGATTTAAAAATGGGAAAAACAGCGCTGAATTTCAATGCTTTTTAGTGATTTATAGGAGCAGTGGTCCAAGAAAATACCCACTTTTTGACCAAAAAGTTGGTATTTTTTATTTTGTTGTTTCGTTAAACGCGTCTAGGTGTTTAATAACTGTTACAAAACCTAAACACTTAATTTTTACAGTGTAGAGTGTAAAATTAATATTGGTCGACCAAAACGGGGCACATTTTCGCTCATAAATTCCAAACCAAACATCCTTTAGCCCTAAGATTTCACACCTGGTAATGAGAAAAATGGTTTCTAATTTTCAAAATTGGGGGGGGGGCGTCTTTCTTCTGGGGGGGGGGGGGTTCTTCGATACGCAAAATATTGAACCTTCCGTAAAATCTGGGGGTTCTGGCCTCTGGGGACGAGGCTATTAGCGATCGGGACCATGGCCCTTTCAAAGAAGAGTTATTCTTCTCAAGTCTGCATGTGATTCGAGAAAAAATTTGTAAGTAAAATGAATAAAACAGGTCCCATGGAGGTTTGCATGGTATCTAAAAAATAGGCCTATGGTAAACTTCCTATAAATCTCAACATAACAAAATTCTGTCCAATTTCGTCTTCAGTTGGCTTACAACGAGTTGATAACCTAAGAAGAAAACTCTTCTTAAATCCACTTATACGATTGATCGTGACTTTATGAAACAGGGCCCAGATGTCCCTAAAATGGAAAATTATACCCTGAAATACAAGCAAATCGTAATCACATATTTCGAAATATTTAAAATATTTGAAATTTGCAGGAATAGCTTTAAAGTGAAGGATAAGTCTTTAGAATTCCCATAAGTGAAAAAAATGACAGAAAAGGAAGAAAGCATCACTATCCAAAGATATGAATCTTCAATTCAATTACGTGTTGTAGTAAGTGTCCGTACGGAAAATAATGACTAAAATATCTGATTTTGCCCTTATAGGCTGCGAGTTTGGTCTTATCACTATAGGATATGTTAGAATAGCTATACTTTTTACAGACATGCAAAAATCTGATTTTTGGTGATTTTTTCGATTTTCTGATTTATCAAATCAGTGATATTGCCTTTAAACAGATGATCTGAACAGAATTCTACTTGCCACATAATCCATATAGGTCCGATTTGGCGCCAATTTAGGTGATGATGCACCACATACAGCACCGTAACAGTGAGTTTCACTCTTTTTAGAGTGACTACATGGGGAACTCCAAAAAGAGTGAAATTTCACATCTTTTAAAGAAAGTTTTCAGGGTCCAATTATCCGGGCCAATTATCTCTTGATATTTGCAATATGATAAAATTGTATTATTTTTTTCGAATTATCAAGAGAGTGAAATTTACTCTTTTCATTTAGAGTCTAATGTATGGCCTGTTTCATAGGTAGATTAACTTTTGTCGACCAAGGGGTCAAATTTTCAAGCTTGACAAGGATAGGATGATCAGAAACAACCTTTCCCTGCTACATCTTGAACAGCTTTGAACCAAAGTGCCACCAAACACGAGTTGCAACATAAAATGATGAGTGTGCAGGTAATGAGCGTATAAAGAAAACACATGTGTATATACAATTTATTATACCAAACTTGGCCTAAATTCCCAGAACGTTTGGCCTCAAATTTGTACAAGGGGCAACGCCCGGTACTCAAGCTGTTGACAGATAATGCATCATTCCAACATACCCAACCTCCTGGTTCGGCTAAAACAATTTTTTCATCTTTTGTATTACGCCAGTAATTAGAGTGTCTCCATATCCCACCTGTCGTAGTACTTTGTTTATTAGAACTTTATACCAGTGTCCTTCTTTCGTTATGGTCAATTATTCTTTTTGATTTATTAGACACTGGCACGCAGAGTAGGAAGTGAAATGTTTATTTGTGTCCTTCACTCTATCCCTTCAGACATGTTCAACTGTGTGGCATATCATTTTATTTATTTAGTAGCTTTTAGTTCTACATAATTATTTTCTCTAAAGAATTGTCTTGCAATAACGGTTTTTATAATTAAAATCAGGGATCTCTGACCTCAGTTAATTAGCCCGTTTTAATCAAGCGTTCGATCAATTTTCTTGGCATTTTTTTAAATTAATGTGAAGTTGGTGATATTTTTACGGTAATGAAGATAAGCTTCCTCTAGAGGCTTTCTTGGGCTATCCAGGGAATTGTCAGAATAAATGAAATCAAATCAAAATACTAGTAACTCGGTCAAAAACTCATGATCTGGGCCTGATGCGCCTGTTACCTCAGCCTGTGACAAGGTCAATAAAAAGAATAACCCGACCATAATTATCCAGGAGGACCACGACCCCTTCAAATTTTAATATGGACAAGGTTTTTGTGTGTAAATCAATTAACACTTCGTTGTTGAAACGGTTTCGTCTATGTTTCGTGGCTTTAATGCATTTTAAATTATCGGTATATACCTAAAAAATTGACAAATACGAGGTCGGACAAGGTTGGTACGCTAATTGACAAATTTTAATTTTTCATGTTGTTGACAACAACTTGTTGTTTGTTTGTGTGTTTGTTTTACTTTTGCTGAGTTTTAAAACATTAATACAATCCCTTAAAATACCCCAAATAACAAACTAATTTAGCATAATATTGCATTGCTACACTTCACTGTAAATGTGTAAACTGCATTTTACTGGCGAGTAAACACTTCAGACATTCTTGCTATAATTTGTAAACATGTCAGAGGCTAAAATCTTTGTGTCAAATCACTAAATATTGCGTTCAATCTCTAAACACAAACAGTTAATACTATAGTGTTGTTCAGTTCACCCGTTAAACAACTTGTTTAAACTTTTTAAACAACTGTTTAAACTTTTTAAACAGCGTTTTCTCTGTGTACACATACCTTTTCCAAACACTTAAATAACTTTTAACACTTTGCTACCACTTTCTAAGCGCTGTTTTAGTCTAAGTGAATATTGTAAAAAAAAAATCAAAACATACATTTAGCGTCCCCTGCAGCTTCCTTTTTTACTTTGCATAAACTTTTCAACACTGCACTGAATCAAAGAACCAAAAATGCTTCTACGGTTGTACTCTCAGGAGAACCCTTAAAGGTTGTCTAAAGAACCATAAAAAGTTCCCCAACTGATTGATTTTTATTCAGGTGCGGGATACAATAATACATGAAAACAATTTAAAAATTTAAAATACATAATATAAAAACAATAAACATGATACAGAACTTCATGTTTCGTTCCTGTAAATAACCTTTTTCGATTCTTCAATTTTGCAAGAACCTTACATTGAAGTTCAAGAGAGAGGTTCTTTATAGATCCTTAAAAAAGGGTTCAGGGACATTTGAAGAACCAAAAATGTTCTTGATAGAACTGAAAATGGTTGCATGTTTTTGAAGAATCTTTGAAGGGTTCCCCTGAGAGGACAACTTTGAAACAATTTCTTTTTGTAGAGTGAACATTTCAGTCATAACTTAGCAAAGGATCTTAAAAGATTGAGATACTTCATACAATTATGCTACTGTACGAGAAGTACTTTTTAAACAGGTTTTGTGATATGGGCTACCTGACAGAAGTAGAACATATAAAAGGACTCCCTCTTTCTGAGGCAGTGCAGCCGCCATATTTTCACCTATTTTCGGATAAAAATTAAGAAGCCCCCTCCTTCTCCCCCTTCCTTTTTTCACAAATCCAGACTTTATAGACATGTTTTATGTTATACTCTCCCGGGTATACTCTATTTTGTGAGCAAATATCCCTGATTGGGTATAAATTCGTATAGTAAATACATGCATTTACATCTCTAAATTCCAATTTCATTGGCTGTTTGTTCAAATACATGTGTATCTTTGTTTTTACATTCATGTATGTTTATATTGCAATTGTAAATAGTCTTCTTATAAGTTTTATAGTTTGTAAATACCTGTTCATGTCATACTTGTAAATCTGTATCAGGGTCTCATGGGAGACCAGTTTTTGTACAACTGAATTGAGTTACCCTGAATAAAGAATGTTATACTACCACTACTATACATATACCACATTTCAATTGGAGTATATCATCAGCAAAGCCTATACAACTCATGAAATAGACATTGAAGCATAGGTCAGACCTTTTCAGATATCGTTGGTTTTTTATTGAAATAAAATTGAAATAGTTTACTATACCTTCTACTGAGGAAGACCACCGTCTCTTGGGTATGATGTATTGCTGCATAATTTCTCAGGCCTTGACTCAACTTGACCACAAATCTGTTCTCTTCACACAGTGTGAAACTTGGAGTTACTGATTGTAGAGATCATGCGCTCCCATCCCATGTAGTTTTTCTATTGTGAAATTGATGGAAAGAATGAGAATTGAGAAGTTGGCTTCATCCATGACTAAATCGTGATGAAAAAAAATCAAAATGAACTGGCTGGCACACACAAAAATGCATGTGGCCAGCCGCGTCTCAGTATCCTGTGCTTGACTTTCTCGGAAGTGCATGGGCAATGCAGTGCGGTTTACACCCTGCGCATGCAAGTTTAAACATGAAACTGATCTATAAAACTAACTTCTTGATCTGATGTCATATAGATGTGAGTCCACGGACGAAGTTGAAGTAGCTTATGGCCTACGATGCTGCAGGCGGATAATATAAAGCATGAAATGTGAGGAACCGCGATGCTATGCGAAGTGGGTGTGATATTATTTGGGCCTCCGCCAGTCAAAGTAAAAGTGTCAATCCTTGGGGAAAAAGTTGACCCTTGTCGAGGCGCTGTTCTCGATCGTGAGACAGTGCAGTCAGCTGGACTGTTTAATCGTATTAAATTAAATCAATATTCTGACTTTTAATATACAACTAATAGCCTAACAATCAAACGCGCAGTTTGGTTTTAAGCTATATTGGTGTGTTATGGGAGTGGTACGAAAAAGCCCAGGAAAAATCATCTCTCTTTGATTAGGTTAAACATGAAATTTAGGCATTAATATGGAAAGATTATTTATTGGATAGCCTGACTTCTATGGGTGCGCATTGAAATTTAAAGTTAGGTCTAACACCTTACCACTTGAGTACATAGTTTAGAAAAATTGGTCTAGCATAGTAATGATGAAGGTATGGGCATTCTCAAAAAAGTGACCCCAGTAGAGTTATTTCGTTCTTTTATCCAAAATTCTTTTGTGTTTGTTCTTAAAAAAGTATCGTGTTGTAATGTTCTTTGAGTACATTGTGCGCTCTACACGGACATTATAGATTTTCTATACTTTAAATATAATGATCTCGGTCATTTTTGGCTCCTTGAAGCCCTTAATTATGCCAAAATGGTGTGTTCCGTACCACTATTAAGTATTTTACAATTCTACAGTTACCTCAATAGTCAAATGTTTTTCCATACCAGTGGGTTTTATTTCTAAAATGCATCAATTATATATGATAGTAATCATTCTTTCCGATAGCATTTCTTGGTAAGCCCCCAAAATCCAATATATAGATTCCGCGAAATCGTGTATATTACGTTATCAATGCAGTAACTCGATTAATTTGAAAATAATAACTGCAGTGATAGTACTTTTTGCATGAGCTCAAATGCATAAATATGTACCCATTGGTAATCCATAACATCAAAAATGCTTGGTTCAAATTTGGCCTCAATAAAAATTTATATTCCAAAATTCAATGAGTCCGTTTTAAGGCATGTATATACGTTAAAGGCAAACCAAAATTAAGCAAGGATCCTAGACTACTAAAAATATATACTTGTTATAGGCACACATACCCTGACTTTAATTAGTCAAAATAACCAGGATTATATGCAGTTGTTTAAGTATAGACACTGAAATACATCCAAATGTAATATTACGTTATTATATTACGTTATCGAAAACGAATACGAAAAATACAGAAGTCTCTATTTACGCCTTATGTCATATTTACGCTTCCGCCATTGCCTCCTCAAAGTATTTCTGAGAATTGTCGCACTAAGAATAAGGTAAGATAGTCACTTTCTTAACCATTTTACTCAAAATACCTTTTGCCTTATAATATTCCCACTGTAGGATACACATTGTTCTTGTTTTGTGCACCTTGTGGGTTATATAATAGGGAAGTATAAATGTTTGTAAGTATTGCACAGCCGTATGCCATGCTTGTGCACACGGGCTATGTATACATATTATTTGGGTGTTCTATGGGGGTTTTAGTACACAGAGTGCCCTCGTGCGTGCGATAACGTAATATACTCAAAAAGATGGGTGGTAATGTCAAGTTTTAGGGCCAATTTGTTGAATACAATCCTTGTTCACCAGGTCTTTAAAAGGCATGATTATTATAGAATTTGTCTGAATGAGAAAAGAAGATGTTTACTTTTGTCTTTCCGCGACTCTAGATAGGCTAAGCAGTAAAAATAATCGGCCTATAGACCCCCAGTGGTCGGCTATTTAAAATATCATTGTGGCGAAAATAATAATATGTTAAATCTGACCATATTTTCATCAATTAGAGATTGTATTTAATTCTTATTTTCCAGTTGTATCGTAAAAAAACAGAACTTCAAGTGGAGACTCAACGAAGTTAAACACGTCCAGAAATATAATAAGTTATAATAACAGCTAAACTTCTAACCTGCGGCACAGAAAAGAAGGGATTATGTCCGGATTCACAAAAAAAAAAAGTCCCGGCCACAGAAAAAGAAGAGAAATGGCATTCACTTCTGCTGGGATTAATTCGATCCAAATTGAAATAAAGAAACAATATGACGCGGATTGGTATATAAGGATAAGTCGAGACACTATACAGAACATTCTGCGGAGTGAAAGCAGTTTTAGGACTTGGAAAAAAGCATTAATTAGAGATAGGGCTATACGATGTGACTTTATAAAAGGACAAAATGTCTAATTGGCTATTAGGTTTTGTCACCGTTTGGCAAAAAATGTTTAGGTATTCACTGTTGTTATTTAAGCATGTTGAAAATGGATTTACAAAATGCATTATTTACTGCATTCGATGATGTATATTTACGTATCCATTACCCAACCATCTTGAAAAACGAAAGGATATTGAATAGATTTACATAGTATCTCATGCAAGTGATAAATAAATTTTAAAAGAAGGTTGAAAATATAAAAAAACCTACCAAAAGCAAATAAATTAAACAATTCAGAAAACCAGCTACTATCAGTAGTGAAAAAAAAAAGATCTTATTTGGTTTGGAAAGGTATTTCATAAGATCGATAAAATAAAACCACAAAAATAGTCTTAAAGAAAGACTGCCGTTTAATGTACCAAATTTGTCTCATACAGGCATTGCTTGGCCACAAGCATTCTGATATATCTCGTACCATTATGTGGTAAGAGAATCATGAATTCAAGTATTAAAACTTCTTTTAAAATCAAAATTATCAAAAGAACTGCCTATTGAAACGTACTCTATACTAGGGCCCAAAACAGGGAAAACACAACTTACTTTGAAGGTTCAAATGTAAAAAATAGGATGAGTGGTGTTCACAACCTTTTATATTCCATGGTTTGATATGTTAGCTAATAAAAAATGTATGATAAAGAATTTTTCGTTGAGATTTGTTTTTTCGATTGCAATTGAAGTGGAGGCACTTTTTTGAGAAGCGCCCGTATATAGGTCTTTGCAATGATTCGGTCGAAGATATCCGCCACTTTTTATTCGATCTCTCAATACAGTCAGAACGCGGAATACCATAAACTCGAGAAATAATTTGTGTACGAATGATCATCACGATGTGTGGCTACATTTCATTGCTGGTAACTTAGACACAAAGTTTCACCTTATGGTAGGCAGTGATTTATACAAAATGTTCTTTAAAGAAGCACAAGTTATTCTTGATAAATTCGCAAAACATTACCTCAAAGGGCATGGGCTATAAGGAATGAAACCCTTAACCATATGATATAATAAATGTATAGACATTTTTATAGATGTATTTTTATAAATTGTATCAGATTTTTTACAGATTATTGTTTTTTGTACATGCTATGATACGTTTCTGCATTTATGTGTAGAGTATGCTTGGTGTGTTCGTGTGTGTGTGTGTGGTTTGTATTGTATGTATATTACATATATTTGCGATATTTATATACGTTGGGTGTGTGGTGAATTGGCCATTCTAGTGTGTATTTCGAGGGTGTGTGTGTGTGTGTGTGTGGGTGTTTACTCTGTAACAAACTTTTGTATGTATCTGTATCTTTACATGTGTAGTGTGTACGGTGTTTGTATTTTTTAAGTGTAACAAAAATGTTGTGTGATGATTTCCTGTGAGGGCAAAGAGAAATATGAGGGGCATGCGTGAGGGGTCAGTGTGTGTGTGTGGGGGGGGGGGGGTTGTGTGAGTGAGGGTTGTGCATACGCGCACATACGTTACACAGCAAAATTCCTACTCACGGTGTAACCAGAGCTTAGGCTAATTCATGGGTACTCTTACTCTACTCCAAGAGTACCCCTTGATGCAACTATTGATGCAGTAAGTACCTACAAACTAAGTACTTGTTGAAGTATAAAAAAAACACTGGATGGATAGCACGTTTACTAGCAGTACCCAACCTATAGTGTACTCTGCAGGTGCCTGATAGGTGAATGACAGGTACCCATGTAAGCCACCAGTAGTGGAGTACCTCGACTGCAGCTACTCCACGGAGCCTTCACAGGTACTCCCCTACCGGCTGCCTTGTAGGCAGCACATTAGACATAGAGGGCCGCCAACAGTCCATGTTGTTTACGACTTCTGCCATTTTCAAGCTTATGTAAGTAACATCTAATTTGAGTTGAGACATCACCAATAAAAATACCTATAATGACATTTGTGAAAAAAACATATACCCATGTGACCAAAATGTTAAATAATGGATTAAAAAATTACTTAAACTTGATAATCACACAAAGTCAAAGCTCATTTGGCATGGGAGTACATGCGGTACTCCCATATGGTGTGACTAGTGGTTTAGCTACTGCGTGTGTTTACCTAGGTGGATGGTTACCCCCACTCTTGCGGCCGGCGATGTGGTACCCTTGCGGGTGGGTAATACCGCAGCTACTTAATAGTCACTTCAAAGGTACTCCCATATGAAGAAATTGGTTGTGTAGTTCTTTATGTGCTATGGGTGTATGAATTTTGGTATGAAATTGTTTTAAATTGCATTTCCCAATTCATCTCGTTGTAAATGTGCAGGCTGACAGGATTTGGGGATTTTGGGTTGATATAGGAATCGTGGATGGGGACGATTCGACTTCAGAGTTATTTTGATTCACTCTATGAAAATCGACACCGTTTCCTATCCTGGTTCTTGATTGATTTCATGTCCTTGGATTCTGAGTTTGAAGGGTTGTTAGTAGTTTCAATTTGCTCTTATTGTATCATGTAATCGCAAGTCTGTCTGTATTCCTCCTTTTGTATGAACGCACCGTTGGATAGTGTGCCACTCGTTTCAAAAGTGTATGTTCTAATACATTAAATTAAATAATAGGGGCCAATAATGATGTTATAAAATATACAACCCAAAGCACATTTGCTAACTTCATCAATATGAGACAGAATTTCAGCCAAAAATAGGGTGACAAGTTTCTGTCAGCTTCTTCACCGGGCCAAGATATATATAACCTCACGAGTTGCATCTCACAATTGGACAGTGCCAGGGGACAGTGCCCAACTCACCTGCTT
>JAMKCH010039122.1:0-14613 GCA_023653785.1 Ophioderma brevispina
GGTGTTTTAATGAGGCGTCAGGGGGGGAGGGCAAGGGGGGGAGGTGGGTAAGATGGAGGTGAGGAATAGGATGAAGGCGGCGTCCTCAGCTCTAAAGAAATTCGCAATTTTGTATTTTCTGTCCGTAAACGGACAGATTACAGCACATTAGCCATGGGACCGTGGCAAACGAGTAATTGCTCATAACACAAACCCGCAAGAAATCGGATCAGCTCAAATTTTGAGATAAAGCTTTTCTCAAGGATTCTAGTGATTAATGAATAAATCAGAAGGTGCTGGAATCACGAAATGCCCTTTAAGTTTATCTATTCTTATCATCATGTTTATCTAATATAACATTTTAAAGATGAAACTATACCTCCCTACATTACAATAGCATATACCAGCCTCAAAATAAGCCACGGCAACCAGGGCAATTTTTTGGTTAAAAAGTTGCTCCTGGTTATCCCTGGAATAGGCAGGAAGCAGGGGCAATTTCCTGAGAACTAGGGGCAATTTCCTGAGAACCAGGAGCAATTTTCATTCAAAAAAATCCTCATACAATAGCCTACGATACTTGATTTTACTTCCAAGTCCTGTTATCATTAACCTTACCTTAATACAGTCCAATTTAACACTATACCATTTTGGTACCCATTTACTTTACGTAGTTTACTACCATATCAACATCTCACTCAGGCTTTAGTTGACGGCCAGGGGCCCTCATTAATATTTTTTGAACAGGGTGCAGTTCCTCTTAAGGTTAAAAATCCAGTATTCTGGTGACTTACAGCCTCCTCTCACTACATCCCTGCGGACCTATTATTTGTACTGGCAAGTCACTAAAGCACCACCTGAGCGGAGGCCTGAATGTGTCTATGAACCAGAACCCCTAACTACTCATGTATAGGTGCAGTAGTACTTTTCAGGCACTGAGGGTGCACAGTGTTACAGGATGGTCACCATGGTCATTGACCATTGGTCACTGATCTGATTTTTGAAGACCTCTTTAATGTTATATGTAACACAATGCAATAAATTTTGTCTAGGACAATGATCTGCACTTGAAAATGTCCCAAGCATTAATGGTTTGTTTTAGGCGTTTCAAAAGTGCTTTCGTTTAGAAGTTTAACAAGTTGAAATGTCAAGAGTCCTATTCTTTTGTAACATAATGGGACGTTAACAAACTTACCATTTCCTCATTACATGTTCTACATGGTAATATTTTCATATATATGTTGCAAATTCGCACTCTGATTAATGTACGAATTGAAATATTTTCAAAGAATTTCAATAACTATTTCATTGCAATAGGAAAAAAAGATTATTTAACGTTAAAGGGCCGACTCAGAGATTTCCCTAGGAGGGCGCCCTCAATTTCCAAAAAAAATCGTGTTTTTTGCATGTTACATAATGCTTGTCCATATACTAAGCCTGTGTGAAATTGCTACGCTTAATCGAATTCCTCATCTAAAAATCACCACTTGTTATAAAATCCGGATCCGGATTTTTTTGTTATACACAGTATCCTATGAAGACGTAATACTACACATAAATGTTTACTGCATCAAAACAAAAAAATCCGATACATCTAAAATTTCGGAATTGGTGCCATTTTAGGTTACTATCTTACTATCAATCTTTATTCTATTGACTACTTTTCATTATTACACACAAATAATATTTCGAAATCCTGAGTCAGCCTTTTAATACATACTATTATTCAGCACAAAACGTTTAATAATTGTTTTTTCACATTCACACCTCCTGGTGTGGATTGGGCCCTTGCCCCACCCTTGTTACCAAAGCACCCTTTTACCAGCAAGCCTCTGGTACCCCAGCCTTTTTACCAAACGGCACCTTTTTTTACCCACACCTCATCTTGTACCCTACCCTTTTAACACACTAAGCACCCTGTTTATTCCACCGACTCCTGTCCCCCTACCATAATTACCTAACATTTCATGCTTCTGCCATTTGTCTACAAATACAATCAGATGCTCATTCTTGAAAGAACTTAGTGAAATTGGATGCCAATGCAACAAATCACCTCCACTAACATGTCAAGGGGCCTGTCCATGAATGACAATAAAGTAGTGAATCAATTTAATACATTCCTAGGTCACACTTTCACTGAGTTTCACCATCATTACACTGTGACTTTATTTTTACCCACCCTTTTTATGAAAACAGTTGCAAACCCCCCCTTTTGTCGAGTCGACATGCCATGTAACAACCAAGTAACCAACACACACCTATCGTGGTGGGCGAATTCGGCTTAGTTACCTCTCATAACAGCGCATTGCTCAACGCATGCGTCTTTTGTACCCGCAATCAGAAAATATGAATACAATGCTTGAATTGCACGAAATCTTTTCTGTGAAATGATAATCTGAACTGAACCGTACGTTAAAATGGTCTAACGTAGCGTTTCCATTCCAAATTCCATCCGCCGCGCGCGCGCCGCCCGGTCAATTTGACACCCTTTTTGGTCATTTTGTCTTGACCCGGAAGCCGTGTCTACAAAATATGGCGTGGCTAAGGTCATTAATGTTGTCAATAATGCTTATACGTTGCCCTGATTGTTAATTATATATTATTATTAATTATGTCCATTGATGATGTCCGATAACATTTTGTTCAAGGCTTTTTATCTAATGGAGGAGTAGGACCGTAGTTTTTTAAGTTTTTTGTATCATAAAGCGACACGTTTTTTTAAGACATTTACTCCTTTTTCTAGCACTGCTTATCAGGCGTTTCATCGGCAAGTGTATATCGGCAAATTCAGTTCTTTTCCCGACCACACCGATTCAGAACCGATTACTCTATTATATGGTCAGATTTATAAGTACGCCGATCGATCCAGTACACAATTGATGACCGTCATAATCACTACTTCATGTTATTCTCAGTAAAAGGGTTACTGAAAAATATTACTACTATCCTCATCCGCTTGAGACGGGGCCCGTACGTCGGAAGCCAAAAAATACACCACTGGAATACTCAAGACAAGGTTGATAACCAATTATCATCGCAACAAAACATCACTGACAAGTTTTATAATTTTTCCTGTTGAATTATTCATCTCACGGGCGCATTTTCAATGTACATTTGTCGCCTGCTCATTTTTTTCGCCGTTCCCAGCCGCTTTTGCAAGGCTTTGCTGGCGCAAATTTGCGCCCTTGCGCCCGTTATTGTGAGGCTTGGCAATTACATGTCCCTTTTTCTTGAAGTATGAAGTGACTACTCGCACATATACATCGGCCCGTCTTCAGTTGTAGTGCGCTTGTGTCTTGCCTACGGTGGCGCCTGAAAGTCGGTACAATGTAAGACGCCTGCGACGCTACTTCGTACTTTGAGCTGGACGGAGTATTACCATTCTTCAGACTGAAAGCCATTTTTATTGTGTGCTTCCGAAATTTCATACACCAACTTAACTGTCAGTAGCTTGACACAAGTGACCAAGATTTCATATGTCTATATATAATTACACTTAATTATATTTCATATTGGTAATCAACTTGATGTCTAATTTTCGACTTTGACATCATCATCATTGTAAAAAACCTCCCTTGTAGTATTAACTGTCTTCTACATGTTCACACCAATTAAAAAATATGGCTGTTAAAGTTGGTATCTTATGCATTATATCATTTATTTTTGTGCAGTCCCACACATCAATCAGCTCCTTAAAAAAGGCTATAAACTGTAATCTTTGCAGTACTAATTATTTTGCAGTCCACACACTCAATCAGCTCTTGCAAAAATAAATCACACGTTCTATGTACAGAAGCTCAAAAGCGTGAATTTTAAAACCATTTAAAACAAAGCAAAAAAAAAAATACATGTACCGGCATGCTGAAAAATTTCATCTTTTGACATGTATAAGAGATATACCATGCACTGTTGGAATCTTTGCATTTACATGCACTGTAAGGGGTCCATGGCCCTATCTCTAATAGCTCTTTCCCCAGAACCCCCCATTTTTTCCAAAAATAGCATATTTTGGTGTCAAAGAAAGCTACTATTTTTCTCAGTTTCCCCTTTGAAAAGTTTGGGCCTAAAAGATGTTGGTTAATGGGTAAATAAAAATGCCCTATTTTGTTTGACCAATATTAATATTACAGAGTACTCTATGGGCTTACAAAATCACATTTTAGCTCTGACATCAAATTGGTTGAAATATCAGCGCAAATTGACAGATGGCGATTGGGCGGCAAGGTCATTCAAATTTTTTATGTACCTGAAAATACACTTGCATCTTTCAGTCCTGTCCTGACGTGTGTTGTGTTTGTGTTGTGTTTAGCTTTAAGTTTGGTTAACCATGCTCGTGCATTCACTGTAGCAGTGCCACGGATAGGATGGGTTGCCCACAGCAATCGGATGCAAACAAAACAAAGGCTTATAGCTGGGATTTCAACTGTTCGTTGTTCAGACATGTGTCCTGTGCCCTCTGATTTGTT
The DNA here is from genome assembly GCA_023653785.1 of Ophioderma brevispina. NCBI lineage: Eukaryota > Metazoa > Echinodermata > Ophiuroidea > Amphilepidida > Ophiodermatidae > Ophioderma > Ophioderma brevispina. The sequence continues at coordinate 4,443 of JAMKCH010039122.1, forward strand.
TGGACCAATGCTGGGGCAACAATTGCACAACCATATTCATGCCACACTTCTACAGAGAATTGCCACCATTAATTCGTGAACCATAGAGAACTTGCATGTTATGTAGGGTTAAAGGTCCTTAGAGTTAACTTGTTGGTCAGGGAGTGAAGGAAAAGTGGATCGCAAAGCAGGTGAAACTGATTGGTTTGAGAATTTGTAAAATGTTATAGAACTTTTACTGCAGTTCAAAGGGTATGATGAATCCCAGTCGCCAGGAGCTAGCAGACTTTGTAACACATCTCAGTAACAAAAGGTTTGAGTGATTAAATCTGTAGACAGACTGACAGGACCCCTGAAACATAATTCTTAAGTGCAGCAACTGGTGCCTTGAGGAGAGGGGGCCAAGACAAAGTTTGACATGGGTCAAATTTTTAAATGATTCAATCATGTTGAAAAGTATACCATGTCTTTGTCTAACCAAAGATTCAAGAAAGGTATATAGTTATCCTCCCCCAACATAAGTTTAAGAGTTATAGGCGAGTAAAGTAAAGTGTGTCTACCTTATATACAATGTGCAACAGAATAAAATCTTTTTGGGCTGGTATGGAAGCACTTTTGAGTTTGAACTAAGTGCATAGTGGGATCATTTGCATGGTAAAGCATGGTTGAAGAAAAAACCGTCATACCTACTGCAATTCATATCCATACAAATTTGTTTCGATTCACGTGATTGTTTTTGGTCAAAAAAATGCAGAACAGGTGTTATCTTTTTTAAAAGTTTTTCTCGCGATCTCCAGAAATGCCTCATATCACACCATGGTTCAGTCCAATCAATTAAAAACCATTTCATTAAACAAGACCATAAGGCCATAGTATATATTCTTAACGCATAAGTGCACAATATTTTTAGAGATGTGCCAATTTCAGAATGTTGTTTTTAAAGGACCCGAGCATCAATGATGCAGAAGCCTATGAAGTGATGTATGCAAAGAGGACATATTTTGTGCAACCCTTATTTTACTTACAATGGAAAAATACTAGATAAACAAATTGACTTGGTACAAAAATGTTGGTATTAAGAACAGGTGTTCTCACGCAAGTCTTCTTGCTCTCTTTGTGATCGCAAAATTTGTAAACTTGTATGATGGGTTTAAAAGTCATATTGGTCAATTCAATGGCGTCATTCTCTGAACACCCCATGAGTCAGTGGCTCTTCTGACCAAGCTAGGCATCTTGGCTCAAATTGTTTAGAGGCAGAAGAGAAACAATTAGATAACTTTACCTTAACTGACAAATGCACCTTAAATCAAGCACCATGAGCTTTGACCCAATCTTAACACCCCCTATGGGTCACGTGTCAGCAGTTCTGATTCTTCATGCTTTGACCTTTGACTCCAATCGTTAAACCCCCATATGGGTTTTTGGCCCGTGGATCTTCTGACCAAGATTGGTGATTATAGCAATTTATCTGCGACTGACAATCAATTCATATATTTTCGAAGATTGCCCCTTAATTGGCCCAATCTGTGACCACCCTATATGAACCAGCCGTGACCAAGGGTTCTTCTGACCTAATTTAGTTGAAAATTGGCTTAAGAGTTTGGGCAGGAGAGAAACAACTTACAACACTTTAACCGAAATGACCAGACAGACATAAAGACAAACACTGTCTGTTTTTAAACACTATTAAACCTAAGCAGTCAATCTTGCTATAAATTAGTTTTTATTCCTGTTAACAAAAAGAATAAAGTGGACACAAAGGATCACTTTTTCGAAGTCCTCTCATTATTTAATTAGCTAATAGATAGAACAATTCATAACATATAATGTTAATGTCCAAGGAATGCCGTAATAATGAAATAAGTTATTACGGCATTCTTTACTTTGGACATTAACTTTATTATGCTGTCGCAGCTTATACAACCCACATACATACATATGTGTAATGTACGCATGCACACACGCACAACCACACACAGTACACCCATACAGCATCAGTAGCACACACAAACACACACACAATATAGACACATACATGTACATACAAATAGTTTCTTGGTCCTTGCTCTGAGCAAACAGATTTGTTTCAATTGTTAATTCTTATTTTTGACACTTTTCACACACCCACACCGGCACACACCTACACACTGCAACAGCCATAGGACAGGCACAGACTGGTACAGACATGGACACAAATACACATACACACACACACACACACACCAGATGAAAAGGTTTGTGGATCCAAGAACATTCCAGACATTTCATTTTAAATTGAGAAAGAAATGTTGGCTTTTTATAGCCCGAGCCCTGGGTAAAGATTATCCCTACTAACTGACCAAGAATAAACGAGCAGAAATTCTATTGATTGGATGCATGCACTGGGCTTATTATGGAAAATACACACTGTTTCCATTTTGAAGAATATAAACCATTTTTAAATGTGTCAAATAGTTACATTATATTGTATACTATATCCATTGTAAATCTACTGGTACAGCATATTGCTAAATATGCACATCTGTCTGACCAGATGTACTGAGCTTGTTATAGAAGCAACAGACATGGGATGTGTTCTTGCTAAAAGTCCATGACCCTAGCTCATCCATCCACATTATTGGCAGCACACTGACCAACCAAGTAAACATATGCTGCAAATGGCATCTATCACAAGCCTATAGCATTATACATCCACGCCAGCTAGGGACAAGTGATGCTGCCTGAAAATGCCTACTAATGTCACCTTGGAAATCGGGGCAAACATACACAAAATACCCAAAAAACCACTTTGAACTCAAATTTCAAAAACTGTGTTCTATAAAGCACCAGCAATTTCAAACCAACCTTGCCTAACTGCGATTTTCCAAGAATTGAACAAGATACAAAAGACTAGTTTTATATTTTTATGGCTTCCCTTGACAGAGAATCTTCTACTCGATGGCAAAAGTCTATCTATTGATAGGCTGAAAATGAAATGGTGTGCTTTCAGTCTGTGGAAAAATCCTCTTCACTGCTCCCTAATGAAAGGAAGATGAACATTGTCATCATTGACACGCCCACCTCCCCTACCTAGGGCAAACAAGTTAAGGTTGAATCTGTTTGTGAATTTAAGATGCGATTTCAAAATAAATAGGTTGCCACATTGAAGTACTTCCTAAGTTTTTTTATCCCGTGCATTTTCAAAGTAACTCCTGTAAAACTAAATTACCCTGACATTTTGACAAAACCTCTCAATTTAGTGTGACAAAAAAAATTTGAATTCAGAAACTAACATTTATTTCAAGTTACTGTAAAAATCTGTTGCCAACTTTTACACAAAATACGACCATATTTTATTGAAGTACAAATCTTTGAAATGTGGGCCAGAATGTGAGGGGTGGCACAAGGTACCACACTGGGGCTCCATTAATAACAACTTAAAATGGACAGGAGGAGATTTTTGAGGGGATACAAATTTCTCTCAATTTTCAATGGATTCGGTGGTAGACTACCTACCAAGAAAGTTTCGAGGTTTTTGAACAAACAGTACAAAAGAAAGAAAACCGCAAACCTGTTTTGAACTTGCCTGCTTCGCACTCGTCCCCATAGAAAAACCATGCTTGACTTTCTGGCGTGCACGAAAGAAAGTACTAATTTATCATCTTATTACATAAAAGACGGTGTATTTGTTATGTTGTATTTGGATAATTCATTCAGGTGTTGTGATCTAATACTTTGGGAAGCACATTCCAAATATGCAAAAAAACGGGGTGGTTCGACAAAAATTGGGGCGCTTCCTTCTGGAAAAATCTTCATGTCTCTTTAAGTTCACACCCATGCTGCTGATTTTTTTTTTTTGCATTCTCGTTAATATAAACACTACACTTGTTAAAATTCAGCTAAGCCAATCACTGGTAGACATTTTTAAAATGAGTTGTAACTTGTTTGCCAAAACAATTGGGTATAACAAATCTTCCTATGAAGATACAAAGAATAATGGGTCTGCTGTAGTTGTGTGGTTGGTGGGGAAATGTATCAGTTATAACACTGGGGATTAGAACAGTGCTCTGGAAAATATAAAGTATTTTATATCATCAACATCTTTATGTACGTTTTGGCACAGATTTGTCGTGATGGTTGAGGATTGTAGTTTAGTGTTGCATGTTAAATTTAGGGATGCAGTCATAGGATTTGGGTATGAACGAGGGCTTTATCCCGAGGGATACACACGTATTAATACAAATTAAATCATTACTTATCAAATAGCCTGAAATGCATGTGTCTGACAACTTTCAGCATTAGTCCCTGCCATGCATGAACGCTTGTTTATACATGGTCACATGACGCATATTGACCAATCAAGAACGCTGCTTACAAATGAGGTAAACATAAATGTAATTCATTTGTTGGGGAAAAAGTACCTAATTCTCGGGAGCTCCCAAACATCTGCAGAAAATGAGTAACAAAATGTAAGCGTTATTTTAAAAATAATACTTAAAGGTGCATTTCGTGATTTCAGCACCTTCTTTTTATTCATTGATCACTAGATATCCTTGCGAAACCATATGCCTCCAAATTTGAGTTAATCCCAATCTTGCGGTTTTTTTGAGTATGCTGAGCACTTGCTCCTTTCCCCAACGGACCCATAGGCTACTGTCTGTAATTTCTGTCCGTTTTAACGACAAAATACAAATTGCGAATTTCTTACAGAGCGACCCGGAATTTTGCACGAAGATTTGGCCCAACACGTGGATTACTAAGGCTAAACGGTTCAGACGATATAAAAAAAATCTCAGATTTTTGCTGTCGCCTGAACAATTGTTCATGGAGGCACATACTAGTCCACAAATTCTGTGTGTCCGTGCATCTGTGTGTCCGTCCGTATGACTCTCGGTTAACCTTTTTAAAAAATGCTCTGCAGGCTAAACCGTATCCCCCGATTTACTTCTAACTTGATAGGATGATAGAGTGAGGTGGTCCGCAATATTATGTGTAAAACTTTTTGCAATTATTTTTGCTATTTAAGAATTTTCATTATCTTATTTGCATATTTTTTCAGACATTTTGTTAACCTTTTTTGAATGCTCTGCTGGCTAAGTACTATGCCCGATTTACTTAATACATGGTAGGGGGATAGAGGTTATGTGCCAAAATATTATGCTGTAGCTTTTGCTGCATTATTTGCATATTATTCCTGAATATTAATTCAGCTTATTTATGGGCCTGAATCAAAATGAAACACTTTCACTGAAGGCTTGTGTGCAGTTATCTGGAGTTTCCGTAAGGCTTATTAATGATGTAACTTGGTGGAAGGAAGCGGGTTAAAGATTACATCGACCTGATTAGATGTTGGGCATACTTTCGGAAATGAGCTATTAAATAGGGCAAACATCAGCATAATCGCTAATAATTTTTGAAATGGTACATTGATATATGCAAATTCCCTTCACTGCACACGAAAACCCATTTTTGGTGCCATCTTGTTGCCATTTGAAAAGTTTCCTGATAACTGCGGCTTAGGTATGCAAAATGAGCTATTAAATATGCATAATTTGCTGTATCGCTAAATGGTACATCGGATATGCAGAAATTTCCTTTGGCTACAATTAAAAACTACTATACCATACTCATATGAAGTGAAGTGGTGGGGAGTGGGCAGGTTGGTGTTGGGGAAGGTGGAGTGTTGGGGAGGGGAAGGGGTGGGTGTTGGGGAGGGGCAGGGGGGGGTGTTTGGAGGTGTTGGGTAGGGGAAATGGTTTTTATGCAAGTTGGGGGGGGGGGGTTCGTCGTGGAGGGGTGGTGTTCGTCGGGGAGGGTGGTGTGCTTGGGTGGGGTGTGGGGTTTCGGGTTGGGGTTTGGGGTGGTGTGTGTCGGGGAGGGTGTTGTGTGTCTGCGAATGGCGGGGTAACCACCTCATTGAGCTTATGTGACCTTTGTGACTGTTCTACCTTGATGACTTTGTGAACTTGTGACTTTGTGGCTACCTTTGTGACCCCATGCCAACCTTGGTGACCTCAATGTGACCTTGGTTGACTTCGCATGACCTTGATGACTTCTTTTGACTTTGTGTGACCTTCAATGTCACCTTTGGGCCCATTCACAAATCGGTGTGCCAGGGATTGGTCGTGGGGGATTCTACTGGAAGGGGGGTGGGTGTGTCAGGAGGGAGGTGGAAGGGGTGTTCAGGGAGGGGTCAGGGTGGGACATTGGGGTGTGGTGGGGTGACCTTGTTGACCCCATGTGACCTTGACCTTGTTGACCCCATGCTGACCTTGGTGACCCCTGGGACCTTTGTTGCGCCCATGTTGACCTTTAGTGACCCCCATGTGACCGTGTTACCCCTCAGTGACCTTTGGTTGACAACCACCCATGTGACCTTTGTGACCCCCAATGTGAATCTCAACAACCCCATGTGCCCTTGGTGACCTCATGTGACCTTTGCGACCGCCAATGACCTTGTGTGACCCATGTCACCTTTGACCCCATTCCCACAAACCGGACGGCAGACGACACTAGCGCTCCAATGACGGCGATGTATTTTTCATACCATTCGGTTACACTGATTTTCAATGCTCTGCTGGCTAACACTATGCCCGATTTACTTCAATTTGTCATTTTGTATAACACCTCTCTCCAGTACATTTGTTTCTCCTTCTAATCATCATTGCCAAACTTCCCATAAAGCAAGTGATCGCGCACCAGGCGACACTTGCGGTTCGAGAACCCCTTTTAGGCAAGTCGGGTGATAAGGTTGTGTTTACGAAATGCTCCTTTTAAAGCAAAACATTTAAAGTAAAGCAGTGGCCGATTATGTGCACCTGCCAATCAAATAGCAAAATCACTGTGGCTGTCATTATATATCGTTATTTAGGGAAATCATTGGTTTGTGTGTCAGGGTGTGGTTTGTTTGGTGAGAACCATGCCACTGATGCGAGCTCATTCGCACATCTCGAGGGTCACCTGGCGCACCTCAGGTAGGAGCGTGGTCTAATGATATTCTGGTGCTTGTCCTATAAACATAGGTAAAATTGAGGTACAATTCCAACTGCCCTGCGATGACCCAATGGTTGGATGTGGTGAGAGGTGAGCTCACTCTCAGGGATACCAATGATGGAAATGGCACGTCTATGGCAAGCTATTTGTGTAATAAATCCGATAACTCAGTTTATCTCGATCGAAAAACTGAGTTTTTCAACCGATAAACTGAGTTTTTCCAGAAAAACTAAGTTTTTCGATCGAAAAACTGAGTTTATCGATAAACTGAGTTTATAAATCAAAAAACTAGGTTTATCGATAAACTCGTTTTTTCAACTGATAAACTGAGTTTTTAAAAAAACCCAGTTTATCGATAAACTGAGTTTATCAAAAAACTAGATTTATCAAAAAACTAGATTTATCGAAAAACTTGGTTTATCAACTTGAAAAACTGAGTTTATCGATAAACTCAATTTATCAAGCGAAAAACTTGGTTTTCGATAAACCCAGTTTTCATCTTGAAAAACTCAGTTTATCAGTGGAAAAACTGAGTTTATCGATAAACTCAGTTTTTTGATTTGGAAAAACCTAGTTTTTCGATTGATAAACTCAGTTTATCGATAAACTCAGTTTTTCGATCGAAAAACTGAGTTTATCGAGATAAACTGAGTTTATCGGATTTATTACACAAATAGCTTGCCATACACGTCTCTGAATCATCAAGTTTGGATAATGTTGTGGGTGTTGCTGAAGCCAATAAGTCTCAAGGTAAAACTAGGTTTGGTAAAGAACCACATCAATCAAATACTCTAGTAGCTCATGGTGGTTTTGTATGCATTATATGTCCAGAGCTAAACTCTTCAGGAATCCACTAATTGAAGGTCCAGGAACAATATTTGGTTGATAACATAATTCCCACCAACGCTGAAATGGCCATGCCCCCTTTTTTGGGGGTCACACCCCTTTTGGAGCGAAGTATTACTGACTACCTACTGACCGTTGGACCTGAGACGAATATAACTTTAGTTATATTCGTCTCAGGTTGGACCACATTGTGGGGGCTAGTATATCTAAAAGTTCATGGTTTTTGAGATAATTGTCAAAAACCGATTTCAGCATGTTGCGCACTACAATTATGAATGAATTCATTAAGGTCTTCCATGCCAAAACAGGAAGGGAGTTCACCATACATCTTGGATTTTGCTCGAACTCTGCTCAGGGATAGTTTTGTGGCAACTAAGGGGAGGACACAAACAGAAAATTCATATTCCTTTCTCATACGGCAGCCCGTCAAAATGTTGTGGGCCGCCAGCTATAGCTGGAGGACCACTTAGCACTCAGTTGTGTGTGTCACAAAAATGTTAAAGGTCCATGGCCCGATCGCTAATAGCCTCGTCCCCAGAAGCCACCGATTTTACCGGAAGTGGTCAACATTTTGGTATCAGAAGAAAACTATTTTTCTTATCTACCCTGTGAAATCTGAGAGCCAAAGGATATTTGGTTTGGAAGTTATGATCGAAAATGTGGCCCATTTTGGTCGACCAATATTCATTTTACACAGTTCTCTATGGAGCTTACAAAATCACGTTTTTAGCTCTCGCATCAAAACGGATTGAAATATTGGCACAAAACTTTACAGCTGGGGTTTTGGAGTGAAGGCCAATCTATCAAGATGAAAACTTCATATCCTTAAATAGGGCCATCCCCCTTTAATTTTTTTAAATTGCATTAATTTTTTTTCACCAGGTGAAGTTTGTAATCTTATTACTTTCATAAACATCGTCAAGGATGTGTGAGATTTCCATATTGGTCAGTTTACATTTGAATTTAATCCAAAGGCAGCTAACGCTATTATAGGGTGATAACATAGTCTCCCTCCTGTCACAATATACCAAAATCGCTGCGTTCAGGATTATCCCGCATTCGGGATTACCCAGTGGCGTATTGGGCCTGCCCGCTCTGAGGGGGCAAATTTCCCAGTCTTTGGAAATTTTCCCTCTTAGGGGGGGTCAAAAGGCCAATTTTTACCGGTCAGAGGCCTCCCCCGCCACTGGGATTACACCACTCTTACCTACCCAGTACCAAATGTAACCCGATTTTTGTTATTGACTACAATTGTTGTTATCAGAAAGCTCATATTTTTTGCATAACCACTGTCAAAAAATGTGCCAATATTGTTATGGCAATGTGTTGACTCTAAATCAATCAATCAATCAATCAATCAATCAATCAATCAATCAATCAATCAATCAATCAATCAATCAATCAATCAATCTATCTATCTATCTATCTATCTATCTATCTATCTATCTATCTATCTATCTATCTATCTATCTATCTATCTATCTATCTATCTATCTATCTATCTATCTATCTATGTATCTATGTATCTATCTATCTATGTATCTATGTATCTATGTATCTATGTATCTATGTATCTATGTATCTATGTATCTATCTATCTATCTATCTATCTATCTATCTATCTATCTAAAAAAAAAAAAAAAAAAAAACTTCATATCCTTAAATAGGGCCATCCCCCTTTAATTTTTTTAAATTGCATTAATTTTTTTTCACCAGGTGAAGTTTGTAATCTTATTACTTTCATAAACATCGTCAAGGATGTGTGAGATTTCCATATTGGTCAGTTTACATTTGAATTTAATCCAAAGGCAGCTAACGCTATTATAGGGTGATAACAGTCTCCCTCCTGTCACAATACCAAAATCGCTGCGTTCAGGATTATCCCGCATTCGGGATTACCCAGTGGCGTATTGGGCCTGCCCGCTCTGAGGGGGCAAATTTCCCAGTCTTGGGAAATTTTCCCTCTTAGGGGGGATCAAAAGGCCAATTTTTACCGGTCAGAGGGCTAAAAAACGGCTGATTTAGCATGATTTTTGCAAATTTTTTCCCGGCCAAAGTCGTCAGGGGGGCAACCTGCCTCCCCCGCCTGTTACGCCACTGGGATTACACCACTCTTACCTACCCAGTACCAAATGTAACCCGATTTATGTTATTGACTACAATTGTTGTTATCAGAAAGCTCATATTTTTTGCATAACCACTGTCAAAAAATGTGCCAAATATATTTTTTAGATAACAGAACAGCCATGATATTGCTGGGAATTAGTGTTCCATGAATTACATGTGTATTACATGAATATCATAGACTCATACTTATTGATATGAAAACCACAAAGGTCACAGACTGGCCAAACAAGGTGCATGCCATGAGAAC
>JAMKCH010039123.1:0-13661 GCA_023653785.1 Ophioderma brevispina
CTGCTGAATAAAAAAAATAAATAAAAAAAGAAATCAATTTATAAAGCTTATGTGGCTGACACACAGTGTACTAGCATTTACTAGCTATGTGCGAAATAATGTACCAGGAGACAAATGCCACACCAGGTACATATAGTGTCAAGTCTGTGTCTTGAATAAACTGAGTAAGTTCTGCTGTGGAGGACATCGTCTTTTCAGACTTGTATCATGTAACCAATTTTAAATTTCCCATTTCTTTGCATTTTTAATTGTTGCGTACCTTAATAACAAACTAAAAATTAGCTAAAAATGCATATTTATTATTTTAATAGGTTAAATTGTACTTTACGATTGGCAAAACAAAATGTAGTTAAGAAAAAGGCTCATAAATTAAATTGAAATCGAATGTTTATTTCACTCAACAAGTAGAGCCTAACTCATTATTTTGATGTATAATTACAAAATTGTTTTGGTTTTTTTTAAATAGGCTACTAAAAATGTAACATACAGCCATTATTTTTAAGCTTTGCCCGTAATGATTTATTCGTGCATTATTGAAAATGAAAACCAGTGATATCTCAGCCAGAGTCACCAGCAAGTTGTAGGCCCTCCATAATGGTTTAAGATTTTAAAATTAAAACCACTGAAAAAAATCATCAGCAGTAAATGTCACAATAACCAGGTTGTAAGTATCCAGAAACATTTGTTTAAGTTTCTACAAAACTTGGGAATATGTCTTCTGCTGCTTTGAAAATGTGACAAAAAAATTTATACCCACAACATTAATTTCAGTACGGTATTGCAATTGCTAGAAATTAAAGGGATAAGCAGTGATAATGGAGAAAATAAAAAAATGTGGAATGCATTTTTAGCTTGTAAATCAAAGAGAATCCAAGATAAAATGTTACAATGCCCATATAATCAAAACTTTATTGTAGGAACAAAAAAACACCAACATAGTGAAAAAATGAAGTATTTGAGAGGAAATTTGTCATACCGTATCCCGCAAAAGGAGATATTCACATGAAAGGTTTTTTGATCAGTCGGAATTTTGATATGAACGTATAGAAATTACAGATCAGATAAAAAGTACTGCCTTGTCTTTATACAAGATTCATCAAGCCAACAATGCAACCATGCACTTGCAGGTGATGTTAGCATATCTATGCAGTAACAAAAATACCAAAATAGACTTTTGGTGAATTTTTTTCAAGGTTTCAGAGTGACCAAATGCACTGGCGTTACCCTTTTAATATCCAGGGACCTTATTAACCCATCACCTGACCCCCAAAATTCACTTTGTGCATATATTTTTGGAGACTGTCCCATTTTTTTGTTTTTTTGGCCTGTGGGAAACAAGAAATTTAAGCACAAATGGAGCAGTTTGGGTTGCAAGCGAATGTTTTCACTTCCTCATTTCATGTTGCGAAAACTTAAAATAAAGGAATATAATTTTTAAAGAGTACAATGCTATGGAAATGACCTCAATAATTCTAAAGCTAAATTATGCAAATGATATCTGGCTATGTAGTGTGGAAAAAGACTGAGAATTTCCCATAGGGGACTATAGCTTTAACGTTTCCTTAGTTAAATGCTTATCCACATACTAAACGCAAACAAATCGATGGCCCTGATATAGAAAATCACAACTTTATAATAAAATTCTGAATCTGGAATTCTCCACTCTATCCTTGGATACTGTTATAGTCCACATACATTAATGTATTTACATCATCAAAACAAGAAAACATGTTTGGAATTGAGGTGACGGTCTTTAATTCTAGTTGACTATATTTAATTAAACCAAAATATATTTTGAAATCTCAGAGTGTGCCTTTAAGAAATATTAGTAAGTAAGTAGTTACAATACATGTACACCCATGAGTGTGTGGTCACAGTGAAAGAGTAAAAAAATACACACCTTTAACAATGACAGGAATTCATTTCTGTTGATCTTTCTCCCTTGATCAAAAAGTTAAGAATGGAAAGTCCTTTTAAGGTTGTCTCAAATTTCTCAGCATTCTCTGTTGCGGTCAAATTGCACAAACCTGGCTTTTGTTGTAGCTATTTTTGTAGAGAGACAAGTTTCCCATGATTAAGTTTCCTGGTCATACTAATACTTGCTATGTAAAGATAGTTTCCTGAAGTGAATATTCTGTGCTTGGTATTTAGATGATTCTTAAACATTCGTGTAGCTTTCATAATAAAGGAATCACTGGAAAGATTACTGTAACACCAGGGCTACAACAACCACCTTGTTTTTAGCAGAGTTACATGTACTTCAAACCCACAATGGATAGGTAAGTTACTGTGAAATTGGAATTAGACCTTTCACAATTAAAGGTTATAGTTGCTCCTTAAAATTGAGCTCAAATTGTTCACTCTTTCCCTCAACGACTGCAACAAAATAATTGGCACTAAACATATTTTAACTTAGGGGTCAGTAGGGTCATGCAGGGGTAGAATTTCATTGATGTGTGCGAGAATCAGTGTGAATCCAAAAAACAAATTTTGTGGGAATCATCTATTTTCCAAATACTGTTTAATTTCTTAAGTGTACGAGAATCAACATTGATTCAAACAATCACGTTACGAGGAATCTTGCAAGAATCGAGTCTCGGTTCTCGATGAATTGTAGCCCTGTCTCATGCATTGACCTTGTTTTTCAATTGATATTGATAACAAATACAGAGAAAGTGTAAAATACTTTTGTTGCAATCCATGGAAAGTGAACAATTTGATAACCTTTTTAAGAAATTGACACAGTATTAAAGTTTTGACCTTTGGTGATGACCTTGGACGAGTTTTATGTATTTCATAACATTTGAGTTGATGTAGTACAAACTATACTTTTTTTATCCTTGTAACAAGGACAGAAAATTGGTTTAAAAAAAAAAAACAAATTTCTGGATTTGCAAACACACATGGTGCACCTTTTGTTTAATAACCTTCATAGAGAAAAATCCACTTAGGAAGGAACCTTTTGCTCTCCACAGTAAAACAGAATTACTCCAGATTCACCCAACTGATTGGTTTCAGCAAATAGGAACAAGCATGTGCGTAACAGAGTTGGATTATAAAACTTTTGCTTTTTTTTCTTTCTTATTAAAAAAACTGTAGGGGAAAAGCATGAACTTAAAAGTGCAAAGAGAGATTTTACATATCAGCTGTCCCTAAAATCGAAGTACTGATTTTTGCCCCGATGTAAAAGCTTCCATAAAAAATATCACCATTGAAAGGATTAAGCTGAGAAATGGTTCTTGGTACAAAATTTGCCAAAAAATTCTATCGTTTAGGAGCAAAGTGAATTCAGCCTAGGTTTTTATATTGATATGTAAGCAAGTCAAATTCACTTTTTTTTCTTTCTGTTAAGCATTTGTAGCCAAATCACAGTAAGAAATCCATTGAGTGTCTAATCGATATTCATATGATGCCACAATATTTGAATGCCTAAAATCTTCGTTGCCACCTTTTTAATAAATTTTAAACACTATAACATGCATGCAGTGTGCAAATTCCTTGAAAATTTTGTATAGCAGTTTTTGACCAATTTTATAACAAATAGGTGCTTTATATATTTGGCATTGTAACAAATGCTGTAAAAGCCAAAATTTGTGCAGAAAATACTTCAACATGGTAGCATTTGCTATGCTAAAACAGGGGAATTTGAACACTGCTGCATGTCCAAAGAACTGCCAGCTTTCTTTAAACAAGACAGATACCATTTGAAATAAAAGAACAAATATGAATTTGCAATTATACGAGTCTCATAAAAACAGCCTTCAATTTAAATCCTTCAGGCAAATTCAGAAAACGCTCTCTGCCGTAAATATTTTCATCTTATTTGCAATTAACATTGAGAAACATAAACCATGGTCATTTAGAACCCTAAAAAACCGCTAGGACTATGTTTTACATTACATGAAAATGCACCCTCTTTTTTTCCTTCTTTGTGTTTTTTCTTCTTTTTCTTGTAGCTGAAACGAATAGTTTTTCTACTATCTCGGGTAGTTCGTAGTATGTTGTAGTACTCTACTGTTAGGGTAAAAGTAAAGTATTCACAGACTGGAAAAAGGGGACCGTTAAGTTGGGCTTATCAGCAACCTTGCACAAAAAAACACAAAACATGTCAATGTTTTGTGTGATTACTGGTAATTTAGCTGCACACTAGTCAATTTTTTAAAATATGTAAAATTTGGAAACAGTCTCAGTAATAATTGTGGACAGGAATGAACACAAGCGCATGGGAATTGCATGTGCCAGGGGAAACATCGCACCTCGTTTATGTGCGTATTCATCAAAGTATGCGCCAAACTTCCGCGTAGCCTGTAGCGCTTCCACGAGTTGTGCGTATCTTCTATCCAAGTAAGTGTTAATCCACGGTAAGTGACCGGTACTTTATAAATCGTATCCCAAGGTGATAGACTAAATTAGATAAATTTGGATATATAACAAAAACGGATCATGAAGCTGACAAATACTAAACTGAATGCAACAGTTGTTGAAAATAGACACCTTATTTACCATGCATAATAAAGGTCACTAAATGAGAAGGAGTATTTTAATTGGCTTGGAAGTTCTGTAAACCTCCTTAAATTGGTAACTGATTGCAAAAAGGTAATGTATGAAGCAGTACATGTATGTACAATCAGGCTATATTTTCAAAAGGGAAAAAAAAAAATGGCCAGTGTTTTAAATGGGCTCTATAACGTTAACTCTTCCAAATGCAGAAATTAAGGACTTTGAGTTAAACACAAGGCCATTGAAGGCTTTTCATACATGGTGTATAGAATCAATTTGGTCATTCCATCATCTGGGACATGGACAGTATATTGTTAAAGCAAAAAAAAAAAAAAAAAAAGTGAGTAAATGTCAGAATGCAATGGTATGCTTTTGAGAGTGGTTCAATAAAGTAGAAAAAGCATTTGCCAAACAGATGTTGGATGCTTTGACTTAAAGAAAGGATTCAACATGTGAAGCATGGTTTCTGTACAACATACACAGAATATTTTAAACAATGTTAGCAACTCAATTTCCATAGTGCATGGCATATGGTCAGTGGGAGCATCAGTTGGTACACGTTAGATGATTGTATTGGTCCCTCCCACAATCCACCGTTAGGGAAATCTCACCTCTATGGTGGTATGTGAGCCCACAAAACCCTGATTTTACACTCGATTTAGTCCACGAAGTGCTAGTAAGGTAATTCTTAGCATGATCATGAAATGCTTGTGGTGAACACTTTTTTTCAATAAGTAACTGGCATGTGTTTTGTACATACAGTGCAGTAAGTACAGTATAGGCACAATTGCAGTGCATTATGGAATTGGTTTAAACATTGCCCTCTGGGTCACATTTAACAATTATAAATTGTGTACAGTATACTGAAAAAATATGTAGGCCAACTTTTCATTGAATTGACAAAATGGATCACCTTTTGATCCATAGCATCCAAAACACTTTAGCCCTGTAAGATTTCACAGGGTAAATGAGAGAAGTACCTCCTCCGACACCAAAATTTTGAAACTGGCTGGGGACAAGATATTTCGTGATTGGGCCATGAAAATTACATGCGGAGGAGCACAATATTTCACTGAACATTGAACAAAAAGAATGACCTTTTTGGTATTTCAATATTCCTATTCTACAGAGTCTGAGAGTGTCCCTTTAATTGTCATCCACACATTATGCCTGTAGTAACATCAACAACCTCCTCCATCAATAAATAGCCGGGCATATGCAGCCGTAGAAACTAGCAGTTCTTAGCAGCATAACCAGGTATATAGGTAAGAAGCTTGCAGCCAGGTGATTCAATATAGTGTGTCATGATGTACAAAGGACAACCACGGTCAATGCCATAATCCAAGTGACAAAAAATTAACCACACATTAGACTATTACAGTCTGGTAGCATCCGACATGCTCCATAAAAGGGCACCCACTAAATAAACCCTCAATTTTGATATGAAACTAATTCTGTTGCATCTTTGAGTATTTTTGTTACATATTCTAATTCAATTTCTTGATAGATGTATATGACGAATGCTATATTTTCTGACAATATTGAGTTTGTCAAATCATGCATTTTGAATGTTGGGACTTGCAGGGACTAATCTCTTGCATTCAAATAAATTGCTTCATATAGGGGCAGTGTACACCATATGTTCTTTCTTTTCAGTAGTGAAATACAGCTCACACCATTCTTATCATCAAATGGCACACCCAATGACATTCACAGAATTTTTTAGCTGGAGCTCATTGATATTATAATATCAAATAGGGAGTGATTTAGGGGTGCACCATATTAACCGCACAAAATCTCACAAAATAATACCAGTGTACATATTGTGAGATTCAGTGATTAAACGCACTGCACTTGTGAGATTTTGTGTCTTGCAGTGCCTGGACATCTGTGAATAAATTTGTAAGGTTCAGTGATTTACTGTAAAAGTGATAATTTTCGCGCGTGTAATTTTTCGCGTTTCTGTAATTTTTAACATTTTTGCTTGTTTTTAAATTCGCTCTTTTCAGCTATCCTACATAGACCTACACACAAAATAAAAATTTTCGCGAGTTTTTAATTTCGCACTAGCTCAGAAGTGCGCAAAAAGCGCGAAAATTAATGTAGCGCGAAAATTTCCACTTTTACAGTAAGTAAAAGTTAATTCTAATACTGTGAGCTATTGTGAGATTCAGTGGTTTTCTTCGTCAAGGATGACATGGGTGATTTTTGAGAATTGGTGCTATACTTGATAGATATCCTTCTCTGTATGGCTTTGTGAGATTCAGTGGTCCTCCCGGAAAGTGTTTTTGTGGGGTTAGGGTTTTAAAGGGGGATGACCCGATATAAGTATATAAAGTTTTCATCTTGATAGAATGGCCTTCACCCCCAAAACCCCATCTGTAAAGTTTCGCACTGATATTTCAATCCGTTTTGATGTGCGAGCGAAAAACATGATTTTGTAAGCCCCTAGAGTACTTGTAAAATTAATATTGGTCGACCAAAATGGGGCACATTTTCACTCATAACTTAAAACCAAACATCCTTTAGCCCTAAGATTTCACGGGTAAATGAGAAAAAAGCTTTCTTCAGATACCAAAATGTTGACCACTTCCCGTAAAATCTGGGGTTCTGGGGATGAGGTTATTAGCAATCGGACCATGGATCTATAAAGGGGGATGACCCGATTTAAAGGCCGACTCAGAGATTTCCTGAGGAGGGCGCCCTCAATTTCCAAAAAAATCATGTTTTTTGCATGCATAATGCTTGTCCATATACTAATCACTGTGTGAAATTGCTAAGCTTAAATCGAATTCCTTCATATAGAAAATCCCTACTTTGTTATAAAATTCCGGATCCGGAATTTTTGTTATACACAGTATCCTATGGGACATAATACTACACATAAATGTTTACTGTATCAAAACAAAAAATCCGATTCATCTCAAATTTCGGAATTGTGCATTTTAGGTTACTATCTTTAGTTCTAGTTGACTATTTTTCATTATAACACAAAAAAATATTTCAAAATCTCTGAGTCAGACTTTAAGTGTACAAATTTTTCATCTTGATAGAATGGCCTTCACACCAAAGCCCATCTATAAAGTTTTGAGCTGATATTTCAACCCGTTTTTGAGTGAGAACTAAAAACGTGATTTTGTAATCCCCATAGAATTATGTGTAAAATTAATATTGGTCGACCAAAATGGAGCATATTTCGCTAAGAACAGCCAACCATATCCTCCTTTTAGCCTAAAAAATTTCACAGGGCAAATGAGAAAAATAGTAGCTTTCTTCTCATACCAAAATTATACTACTTCTGGTAAAATTTGTGGTCCCTGGTGACGAGGCTTAGCGATCGTACCATGGCCCATTTTACCATTGTTGACAAATGTTAGCCCTGGTATTTTGGGCTTTATTGGCATTTATGGCATTGAAATTGAATGGCCCATGCTGGATTTTTACAGTACAGATCCTATACATTTTGTTATTTGTCTGCCGGTGATGTATGATGTTAAAGCATCAATAATTTTCATCAGTTTGAATATTTTAAACATTTGCTATTGATGTTAAGAAAATAATGGAATTTATTAGGTAAGTTCGTTCACACACATTTGGAAGACTTTCAGTCATTCATCAATCGGTCAACAGCATTTCACAAGAAGTTTTCCATTTAAAAGGGACAGCCATATATACTCATTGTTGTAAAATTTTGGTGTTTCATGGCGGTGCAGGTTGCATTGTATTGCTTTATTTAAAGACAAAAATTTCCTGGGAATCTGATTCCCAAATTCCCCAGTTTTTCAAGTCATGATCTATTGCCTCGCAGCTTGGTGGCCATATGTGCGACTGTTGTTCAGCATAAGGACCAAAGACACATTAATAATTCA
This sequence comes from Ophioderma brevispina, assembly GCA_023653785.1. Classification (NCBI taxonomy): domain Eukaryota; kingdom Metazoa; phylum Echinodermata; class Ophiuroidea; order Amphilepidida; family Ophiodermatidae; genus Ophioderma; species Ophioderma brevispina. Next base: position 8,370 of record JAMKCH010039123.1, read on the forward strand.
ACTAGACTATGTGCTAAACCATATGTTATCTATTTCAAATTTCCTCTATGTCAATTTTTGCCTAAATATAAAAGTGCCCTGGGTTGCGCTATGTATATTAAAATTTCTCCAATTGGCCTTTGCACAGTTCACTCAACCAACCTGCTTCCCCAACTGTTTACTCCAATATAGAACAGATATTTTGCTTCGAAATGTGACCAAAAAGATACTCATAAAACGGGGAAATGAAAGCAAAAGAAAACAAAACCAATGTGATAAAGCTAATGGAAGGGTCATTATTTATGCCAAGGGGAATGGAGATGTTGATGGGGAAGGAAATACCAAAAAAAAATTGTGTGAGGGCGGGCAGGAATGAAATTATTTACATATAACAAGGAGGAGAGGGGATTAGGAACTTTAAATGGAAAAAATTCATAAAATCAGGGGAATGGCAAAATTTTGAATTGAAGAAGCGAGGGGGGGAAGTCAAAAATGTTTTGGCTGAAAAAAATCCTCCACCCCCTTGGTTGTTGTAAATGGATGACCACTCCCCAGAGGGTGATTGAGAGTCAATCCCTACAATGCACCAGTTTTGGGAAATTCACCTCAACAGGAGTCATGTGATCCCTCAAAAAATCATTATTTACACAAAAAAATCCTGACTTCTATGCTCATTTTCACCCACAAAGCATTAGTACTTGGGGAATAATTTTATTTTTGCCTGATTAAACATTCTGTAGTTCTAAACATTGGAACACTTTAATCCTAGTACTGACATAAGTTTTGTACAGTACAGTATAGGCAATTGGCAATGCAGTGTGGATGATTCAAAACACCCTATGACACCTCCCTAACCAATGTGACTTTTTGACAAACTCTACCCGGAGATTCCAAACAGAAAAGTGTGGTGATTTTAACATCAGCAGACGAAGTAAATGCAAATGTTGTTCTCTTTTACGGTTAGCATTACTATTTTGTTTGAAATAGTGTGCATATGCAGACAAAAAAACATGGTTGATTGGCTTAATAAAGTCATTTATTGATGGCTGATGGTGGCCAGTTTTGAGCAAATTAAGGTACAGTAGTATTTATTTGCAATTGTTTGCAGAGCACGTGTGAGCGTATTGTTTTGATGGTTGGAGTGGATTGTGTGAATGGGTATAAGAATTATGATTTGTCCACTAACATTATCACAATGCATCTGTCTGAAAGGGATAGGATTCATTACAATTATATGACACATTGGCCCAAATGCATACTTGGAAGGTTCGAATTACAATTTTAGAATTACATGTACTGGTGCATGTTACTCAAAAAAATTGACATGCATGAAAGTTAAATGCACAGGCTAATTGTAACATTGGTGTTACTACTAATAGCAACTCTGGTATGAGATAGCTCAATCAGGAAGTGCTCGACTCCAGTGTATGTTCACCCATGCGTATAGGCGTGCGTTGGAGCGCCTGTGAGATTCGCTATCTTGTAAGTTCCCTGGACAAGTAATTAACCGCTTAGTTGTATCGATTTACCCAGGCGATATTGGGAAGCTGGTCCCGGCTGTCAATGGTATCTCTATGTTTGTTTGCTGATAAGGAGCGCTGATCCCGAGTCTGCCTGCAATCCCTTGAAATGTCTAAAATGGTTTAGTGGTATGGTTGGGCCATCAGTGATCAACGAACCGTTATTCATCGACCATTTGTGAAAAGCGCTTAGAGGCCAAGTAGCATAAGGCGCTATATAATCGTCTGCCTATTATATTTGACAGTTGGCTCAAATTTGTCATTCCCACGACTTTCTATTAATCTTAAGCTAAAATACATATATTTTTGATTCACAAAGTTAAATTTACATTGCACATGGCATGCAGGATCAACTTTAACATGCAAAAAGAAAGTTACAATGCACCGTTCAGTGTTCAACCTGGGTAATTCGAAGCCTGATACTTGGAACTGTCAAAATCATCATTAATTGAATTGCTAGTTTACAACACTGAATTTTGACTTTACCATCCGTATGCACTATCATAAATATACAAACTAATGATCAAAATTAAAAATGTTCTTCACCTTAGTAGAAGAACTGCTCTACTCCAAAAAGTATAGGTGTTCCATTGTCACTTAAATCTATATAGTTAGTGTACCCATAGAAATCGGAGATATTGATTGCCATGTTTTTATCCGCATGGATTTGCATTTTGGAGACAGATCATAAATATAGGAAATATATTTAACCAGTCTTGGAATAGTTTATTATACAGTTTTAGTTGCTGTGTCAGCTGCTATATCACAACCATAAACGCCATGGGACCGTACACCATGCCTAATTTGTTGTTTGTTTCCCATGTTTATTTATTGCACTCACCCCCATTGGTGTTTATGTGCTGACAAAGTTTGTGTATTCACGTTTTAACAGTCCACTTTCTAGATGTCTATTTTCTGTGAAAAAATACTCACTAAAGGTGGCTTGTTCCGATCTCCTTTGGGACCCACTGATTTACCCGGAAGAGTAATCGATTTTGATATCAGATGAAAGGCCTAGTTTTCTCATTGTCTTCCCTGAAATTTTGGCCCCTCAAATCCATTTCATTCCCAATGATATAGCACAAAAAAACCGCCGTTTTAATGTGGTTAACCAACAATATTAGCACAGTTTTAAACAAAAAAAATTGAATAGGGCTACGAACATGCGTTAATGCGTCTACCATCAACACCGCAAGTACGTTTCCCACGGTACTTGATGGGGTTATGTGCAAGTGCCAGACCCTCATAACAAGTAGAGAATGATGCACATCAATCAAAACAAGCACACCATTTAATTGTGCGGAGTTAATTTAGATGAGTTTATTTTGGTTTTTCCACAGATCAAGACTACCCATAGTCTATTGTATAAATGCCAACGCTTGGTAAACAAAATTAATATCCCTGACCAAGCATCAGAAAACACACAGCGTAGGAGTGAAAATCTTCGAAATAAGTCACCAAATCTTAGCATTTGTGTGCTATTCTTCGGAAGCGGAAGAAACTGAAAAAAGAAATTGGAAGAAACTGGAGAAAAAAGAAATGGTATTATGAAAACATACTAAATTACACCATATTCATCCGCGTTGCACTTCAAATCACAAGGCTACTATTATTTTTACAGACCATGGTTTTTTTTTTCAAAGATTAATTACAAGCATAGCATGTTAGATACTTGCATATATAATTAATTGGTTCACAATTTTGTTTTGTCTAGCACTAAATTGATACAGATGATAATTGTAAACACATTTTCCAATCTTTCCATGTGCACATTTTAACTTTCACAGTTGTATTGTAGATGCAATAAGGAAAAAAGCTTTTAAAAATCTGTATGGCCAATTTGTTACTTTTAAAACACAAATCATCAAAGTAGCAACATTATTGTTTCTTTTGTTTTACATGTTGTGTATAATACATCTAACTTTGTATTGCTAGTGGGGAGAATCTGGTTTAGGGAGACTATAACATTTGCTTAAATTGAGATGTTCAAGTCTTACAAGGAGGTCTCGCAACACATGAAGCTTGGCCTAGCTGGTGTGAAAAGTGTCAAAATCAGTTTCTTACAGTAATTTGTTATTATTAATTTAGCCTTTGGAGCAAATGTGAGTTGAATATTATGCAATTGCATGGGGTAGGTAGGAGGGGGTCATGATTGGTTATTTTTAAATTATTTCATTATACATTTCAACTGTATAATTTTTAAAAAAACCAAAAGTGTCAGTCATTGGCATTAAAATATGAAAAATTTAAAAGACTTTAATTGTTTCCCTTCCACTTTCAGTGGAAGAAACTGGAATCAACCTGTTTCTTCCAAGTGGAAAACCAAGGAAAAAAAACATTTTTTTTCAACCTGTTGAAGAACTAACTGGCGAACCCCTGGCATTGGGCAATTTTGAGATAATGTATTGTAACACCCCTTTGAACTAACCCAATCAACAAGCCTTTCAAATCATTACCATTATCTTAAACTGGGACAGCATATTTGAGAAATGTGCACCTCAGATTTTTTCAACATTGAAATTCCCATGGTTGTAAAATTATTTGCATGTGTTAGCCCTCACATGAATGATCAAGTCCAAATCAGTTCCTTTATCTTTCTACAACAGAATGATGTTATCTAATATACACCAGATTTTTGGAATTTGGTGGCAACGATCCCGACAAATAGGTTTTCTTGGGACTGGGGACAATTTTGGGCGAGTTAAAGAAATTGAACGTACTGATTTTTGCCATGATGCAAAGCTTTCCATCAAAAATTATCCGCCATCTGAGAGGATTAAGATCTGATTTACCGTTTAATTTCTATCATCGTGTTCACGTCTGTATTTCAAAACAAAAACCGTTCGTTTAAACGTTTAACCGATCATAACAAGTTAACGACAGCCGAATTTGGCGCTTCCACTCAAATACAATTCTTGCACCATAATCGATCGTGTACCCGGTCTTTGCATTCGATCCATAAATCATCTTGAACCTAAAATGTTGTTTTTTGTACTTACCTATGTTATGTTTTAATAATCCAAAATAAAACATTGAATATCCCAAAGATCTCAAACAACGAATCACTGTGGGAGCTGCCATTACCGCTGTCATTTTACCTTTTTTGTAATCCCTCTGTCATTGAAGCACCGCGTAATTGGTGCCGTGTGTAATGCGGTGTATATGCCGAAGTCGCTCCACTCACGGACAAGACTTGGTAAACTGGGGATTTCCCTGTTTCCTAAAATATGGTAAACCATTTCTAGAAAAGCATTGGACTGTTCCTTTACTTTTTCACTGAACGGCGGTAATTTGGTGAAAATTTGACCTCACAATTAAAATAAGAAGGTAGGCAATCGGCTATTAATCTAGCAACGCTTACGTAATCCCTCGTTTTTCGTGCTGCGCCCACGGGTCCCATCGTGGAGGACAACCCATGGTTTACATTGCGTTGTAAACAATATACTCTGTATACACCATGCAACGACCAATGTCCAAGTATTCAAATTGTCCCGAATTTACTTACGCAATGAAAAAACCAATATCCTCCCTAAAGACTTGGCGACATAATCGTTACCTTATACCAATGACACAGAAAAATGTTGAGATAACTTTTCTGAATGACAGTAACACGACCTGATCCAGTAACTGAAAAAGTGTTTGCACATGCAGTGGTAATGCTCAGTTTCATTCCTACGGAAGTCATACCATGGTCATACTAAATCGTTTGCGGGTTGGGCTGCAAGATTGGTTGTTTATGCCCTAAAATTTGCTGAATTTTCCTCTGTACTTCTTGAGCTGTTTGTTCTAAGTA
>JAMKCH010039124.1:0-40428 GCA_023653785.1 Ophioderma brevispina
TAAAGCAAGAATCCTTATAAAACTAATTTTGATGTTACCTTCAAACTGCAATCAAAACAATAAACTAGTACCCAAGAGTGGGAGAGCAATTGGTTGTTAACTATAATGCTATACCCAGTGTGGCGCTAGAGGGTGTCAGGGGGCCATTTCCCCCTCCCCGCCCCCAAATTTCTTTCTTTCCCCCGCGCGCCCTCCCCCCCCCCCCCCAGTTGCCCCCCCTCTTTCGAGAAGAAAACTGACCAGATTTTTTGGGCAAAAATCAGTGATTGTTGGGTGCCAAAATTGGTTTAAAATCTTCGAAATTTTTTTTGGGTATTTCCCCCTAGAATTTCATTTTTTTTTTTTGGCACGCCCAAAAATGATTTTGCGCCCACACCCGAAAATGAAGTCTGGCGGAAACCGGAGCCACGTAGCTACCTACATCTGCACATACACCAGATATGCACACATGTCACATAAAACAAATGATCCTTAAAATTACATACTGCAGGGGCATTTCAAATTCAAGAAATGGCAGATTATTTGACAAATGACAATTATGAAAAGTGCTCTGATTTTCTTCTTTCTTTTGCAATTCAGAATAGCGAAAGTTTGTACGTGGATCATCATCACTGTTATTTACTGTATTTTGCATACTCTGCGCATCACCTAGATGCTGAATTCAAATTACCAAGTTCAGGTCAAAAAAAATTCTCAAATGTGAAAAATACATGCAAAATTAATGCATTTTTTTTTATAGGAAAACACTTAAATGCGAAATCGCATTTAATGCAGGGGTTATAATTTTTTTAATTGCATTTTAGACCACTCATTTGAGTTGAATCAGTTTTTTTTCTGAAAATTAAACAAGTTCAGTGAGCAAAACACCTAAAAAAATAATGCCCTTTATTTAAAGACAAGTTTAACAAACTGTCAGTCTTCGGAGACAAACTGGTTGGGGGCCTGAGCCTCAAATTAATTAAAATTAAATTAAGTTTTGGGCCTTTGGATGAAGATTCGCCTGCTAAGATTTAAAAACGTCAGGCCCACACTCTAGTATTAATTTAAAATATAAATACCCTGCAATTTTAGAGAATAGAGGCACAGCTGTTTAACCCATGCAAACTGTCTCTTTTTATTGTTGTGAACAATTTTTTTTTAAGGGTAATTAATGTTAAATCTTTTAATTCTCAAAAGTTATATTTATTATTTAAGTTTTTTAAATAAAAAGTTTTTTAAGAAAGTTTTTTTTGATCTAAAACCAAATGCTTTTTTTTTTTTTTTTCCCCCCACTCAAATCGGACCTTCCGTTCCAAAGTTATAGCAAATCAAATGCGACGCATCAACCGATTTGCATGAAATAGTTATTTGTTTGTGTGTTTTCCAACTTGAAATATCCGACTTAGATGTATTTTATTGATTTATATCACCTCAGGCTAAAAGATAATGTAAAAATTTTTCTTTAAAAATCATATCTCTAAAATATATGTACTATCATTGTGAAATAAGTGACATTAATTATAATAATTGGAAATGCTTGCTAACTGTATATGTTCCAGAAGTTTATCATTACTGACCTATGTCATAATATTAAAAAGTGTTTCTATACTAAAAATGCTTTAGTTAAAACAACAAATTTGTTTTATTGAAAACCACAACAATCACTTTAACCTCTTCAAAATAGTTAATGTAAAATTACTTGATTAAAAAAAAAAAAAAAAAAATGTGTAAATTTTGTAATTTTATTACAGTTTACCTTTTATATTTTCCTTTAAAAAACCTTAGGGCTTCTAGCGTGTATACTTTTGGAGATTATCTCGTGAAATCCAACACCACATAAAATCCAGATGCCGCCAATTTAACTATGCAATTAAATGTTTTTTTTTATTTCGTTTTTTTTGTCACCCAAGTATCCTTGGCACCAAATAAAACTCTACCATCGTCAATAAAAAAAAAATCTTCCCTTAAGCAGTGGTACCCTTTGACAACTTGTATAAGTAGGGACATGTATGCAAGAGCTATCACTCTGCAAAAATCAGAACAAATCCATTGCGGGAATCTTGCCATATAGACCTACAAAGTTTATGATTTGTATGTTAATCGCGCAGCCCCAGCTAACAGCCTCTATAATCCATTCTCCATAGAAAGACTGGAAAACTAGATTTTTAAGAAAAATTGTATTTGCCCGCAATGAAATTCGAAAATTTACACAGATGTAGTTAGTGGACTAACAATCAAATCAGTTTTCAAAAGTGTGTCGTCGACAATAATATTGTTTTTATTCTAGTGTTCTCATAAATAGACTTTCAACAACTGTGAAGTATGCATCTTGGAACCGGCCGACTTTCTTTCCTCTCTTTACTACGAATTTAAACCAAGGTGATTTTAAGTTGGAGAACGAGGCCACAACGCCGAATTCTCCAACGCAAAAATAACAGTGTCGCCGGTTTCATCTTGTAAGAAGTACCGTTCCCAAAATCATACCTTTATTATCTTAAAGGTGTCACTGAGAGATTTCACATTCAGGTGTCCCTTAAAAATCAAAAGAACTGATTTTTTTGCCCTGGTGTAAAGCTTCCATCAAAAATAATCCCCATCTGAAGATTAAGCTGAGAATGTTGTTTTGATACAAAAATAAGTGAAATTTTCTCATTTCGTTATAGGAGCACCTACGAATTCAGCCTATGTTTTACATTGACATATCAAGCATCAATAATCATCTTTTTTTCCTCTTTTAAGACATTTCTGTAGCCAAATACAAGTAAGAAATCTATTGAGTGGCTAGTCTAAGGAAATTACTTGATGACACAACTTGAGTACTCAAATCTCTCGTTGCACCTTTAAACATCTAACAAGTTAAAGGGGCGTGTTACCTATGTCCTTTTTGGACCCCCCTGATTTACCCGGTAAGTAGTATCATTTTGATATCATATGAAAGGCCGTATTTTTTCTTATTGTTCGTCCGAAATTTGAGACCCTCGACTCCTCTCATTCCCAGATATAAACCAAAAAAAAATACAAAACCGCCGTTTTTATTTAAGTGGTTTAACCACTTTAATAGCACAGTATTGAATAGGCTTTACACAACTTTCATTATTCGTCTCCATCAAAAACCCCAGTTTGTTTTCCCCGGTACTTGAAGGGGTGAATGTGCAAGTGCCAGGCTCTCTCATATCAAGTAGGAGAAGACAATACACATAAATCGGAACAACCCCTTTAAAGGTCTCTTATATACCAAATTTCGCGAGACTTTACGGCTTAAATACATCAAGACACGCTGCCACCACCAGTGACAACAAATCTAACTACCCGTTGAACGCAACGATCATACGCAGCGAGACGCAACATTGGCAGTGCGCGCCACATAGCAAACGGGTATGACGCGAGTGCCTTCAAACTTAAATAACGTCATATTACGGCAGCACAACTACCTGGGGTTCAATATCGAATGACCCAGACAGCACACCATGAAATTGCGTACATTTTCACACTGTTTAAGAGTAAAAATTAATAAACAGGTACATGTAATATATATAATGTTTGTACACATGGACAACAAGTACATTTACCTAAACTCCCATTTACAGTACTTTCCTCGAGTCAGTGAATGTCAACACGTTCAGACAGATGTTTTTGCGTGTGCATGTTCACACGAGCCTTTGTACATTACATTGTCGTGCACTTGGTAGTTGCCAGTGCTTTGATCACCACCCCCGCGTTTCAACTTTTCATGCTGTGTTCACTGCGCATAATACCCCTGACTCTAGTAATGAAAGCCCTATATCTGCTAGCAGTGGCGTGCCCGACCTCTTTCTGTGGGGGGGGGGGGGGGGGTCAAAACGGGGGACAGAGAAATTTGGGGGAGGGGGAACAAAGGAAAAATTCTGGGGGGGGAAGGTCAAAATTTTGTTTGCAGATTCTTAACCAATTTTGGCCCAAAATTGCGTGATTTTCCATTAACCACATTGGTGATTTTTGATCCCAAATTGCTGATAATTTTTTTTGGCCAAAAATCTGTCAGTTTTCATTCGGACCAGTGAAAGATGGATGTGGGGGTGGGATGGGGATGTTTGTTTTTGTTTTTTTTTTTTTTTTTTTTTTGTTTTCTTTTGCCACACCTGGAACTGGGGGTAAGAAAACAAAAATAGATGGAAAATACCCCTTCGAGGCGCTGCCACTCTGCATAGATTCAAGATTCACATTGTCAAAATGTACACACCAATCAAATGCACCCCCATCCGACTCCACCCTGGCTAATAGCACTATCTTGTTCATCCATAAAAAGTCAAAACATTCGTCTTAAAGGATCGTCTTAAAGGAAAAGAGAGTCTGTAAAATCTCAAGGTATTGTTTTTTTTTTCCAATGAAAAAGACAAAAGTGAAGAAAACCGTGTGAATCGCCCATGTTCAATTACGTGTTGTATACGTGTCTTTCGGACAGTAATAACAAAATATGTGATTATTTGTATATTTTAAGTGCTTTCAGTCCGTAATCCTTGCAGTGTAAGCCAAACTTGTTACAGCACAGGCAAGCAAAATACACAAGGTTTTTTATTTATTTTCTTATCAAATCACTGACAGTGCTTAACACGCTATGGAAGCTATTAGTCCTTTTATACATTTATGGTTTTTAAATAGCTATAAATTGGCAATTTGTATCATCTTCAAAGGCTTAAACCTTTAATTAGAGCGAAAATCTTGAAAGCAACCCTCATCTAAATCTTGACCCAAACACATCATTTTTAATAAAATCACTGTCCATTTTTCATGCAACGTTTCAGATCACTAACTAAGCTTGTTTACATACATCAAAAACATTGCAAAATACATGGAAAAAAATTAAGATTTCTGCTCAAATCCACTCCCACACAAACTTAAGATGACCTGATACAAGAGGCACACCCAATTTTTTTCTGGCCCAAAGTTAAAAAACATTTGTCATTTCATGTTTGAGACAGGTATAAACAGAATACAAAAAAAAACCCAGCACCTCATGAAAAATAACCCAAACAATATGTCTCCTCACCAGAGTCTATATAGCCCACATAACTCCTACATGTGCTATAAAAATAGAGGTGGGCTATAGGTCATATTTGGGTCATAGTTTCAGACACTTCGAACACAGCCAGAATGACTACTTTGATGATGCTTATGCCCATTCCAGAAGAAAAAAATTCTAAAATGCAAAACCACCCAGGGGTGCCCAACAAAAAATCAAACCAATTTTTGACCATAAGAACGTGATTTTTTGGAAATTTCATACATAATTTCAAATTTGATGAAAATACTCTCATTGGAATAACAGGGTGCAACAAACTTCTTATGTGTGGGTTTCAATGGAGGGCAGTTTTATGACATTAAAATGCTTTCAAAACGGCAAACAAACACCAAGTTTCACATTCAGCAAGGTTCAGATAAAACCATCACACACCATTTTCAATCGGAGCAATTATTTTTTATGGGAAACGCCCTCATAGCTCATGCAAAAACAAAACGGCATTTCAAGAAATGAAAGCTATGTGAGATTAAGTTACATAAAAGGGGGGTATTCCTAATACCCCCAAACATGGGTATTGCCACGAAAATTAAGTAAGCAAATTGAACAAACAAAAATAAGTCGTTACTGGTCAAAACTCAAAAAATCAAATTTTGGTCCAAGATTTGGAGGCATTTGGATTTTTCGATGTGGGCACCCTGGTTTTGGCACTTCCTCTTTCCTCTTCCTCATTTTTTTCTTCTTCTCTTCAAGGGGGAGCAGGGTGATTAAAGTAAAGTCTCAGATGAGGCCTGTTTCGAATTGATAGATCTGAAACATTGACCTTCTATAGTCCACCTCTACTCAAATATGACATTTCATTGGATAAAGTGACAAGAAATATTTTCTTAATGTGACAATCCACCTTTTTGGTTATATACCACCCACATGACCCTGTCCATGTATGTAATTAAATGTACCCAAAGGCCACGGTGCAGTAGCCAGCTGCCAACTGACTCTACACATGGATAGCTTGTCTGAGAGCTCGCGCCGATTGAAACATCAGTAATTTGGTTTTGGACTCTACAATATGGCGGGAAACAATGCATACACCTGTCCAAAAATAGAACAGCTGTGTGGAGTATGTGCACCAGCATGTATATGCATTGTTTCCCGCATTGTAGAGGTCCAAAACCACTTCCTGTTTTTTCATCATCACTCGGCGACCATTCACTGTGCGGCAGCCCGCTATCATGTGTAGAGGTCAGTGCAGCTGCCACTGGATGTGGTCAGTGTAGCCATCTTGAAGTCGTACGGATGACATCAGGGTTTCTCAAAGATCCTAAATGTGCAACTGATTTTTGAAATTTCCAACTGACCTAACTATACCCAGGAGGCCCCGTGCGTAGCAAGCTGCCCCTGCGCTCAAGAGTTGATGCGTTGATTCTGTTGCAGGTTGAATACCGAATAATGTGAAGTTGGGGACATCTAATGTTCAAGGACAGGCAACTCTAAAGTTCTAAAGTGATGTATGATTCCCCCGGAACGATTCTGCTGATCTTGGTGGCCGGTTATTAGCGTTAGTTTAGGCTTTATTTTATTGTGGTGCTGGACGTTTCGTTACAGACTGCAGCTAATTCCACATAGTTGATGCGTCGATGTCAAGAGAGGAGGATTAGTTTTCTGATTGGAGAGACATGACGATTCATCAAACGCCTCGGGACAATGTGAGACCTGATTCTCTGCTTCAAGAGGTAGCCTTGGTTTTCACTACTTGATAGTCGAGGAGGTATGATAACGCTCGAAAGCATGGTTTGAAGCAGACTGTGGATGATTCAGGCAGGTCTTACAACGATTACGAGCACTTCAAACTCTCGTTCGGCCCTATCTGGTCTGTCGCGTGCAAGCAACGCAAGCCTTTCTGGTGGTGTCTGACTCAGCATAGTGTGAACCTCGAAGTCTGGCCTATCCGGCCGAAAGGCGCGGGCCGTCGTTGACGCTGAACCTGCTCTATCTGTGGGAATGATAATACCATGTGCTTCAGGTAGGGGGCGCAAGTAGCTGATCAATTAGCTTCTGTCGAAAAGAAAGAATTTTCTGTTACGGTCTGCCAATATTTTTCTCAAAAGAATTCTGGTCTGCGGTTATCGCGAGATTTCCAAGTACAAGGAAACCTTATGTACCATTGGACGACTTATATGCGTGTACAGAGCTTATTTTCATGACATTAGCCTGTTCCAATCACGTCTACATCCACGCATTGTCAATTGTAATCTTGTGTCATCAGCGGTTTGTGAACGCGAATCATGTCGTCCTCATCACCAAGCCCCCTGGCGCGTCTCTATCAGTCGCGCGTGACAACACTCAGGCAGGTTGGGGCCATGCACATTAACTGAGCATGCTCCCATCGTTTCGATCCTTGAACGAAACTGCAAGGATAGGATCCTTGAAAAAACTTCGCGTCTGCAGTTGGCCGCACTCTCAGCTGGTCAGGCATACTCTGTGATACTTTGTTTGCTACTGTGCCAACAATACCAAGATCATTTGATCAATCTAAACAGCCAAATTGGACTGGTATAAAGCTGTCCGTGTACAAAAAACAGTCCCTTCTGGCATGCTGCCGCGTGCCGTTTAGTACGACACTACAGCCTTGCCCCAAATATCGATCATAGCGATAATAAGAGCCCGTTGTAGATGTCATACTTGATGCAGTAACTTGTCTTTGAATCGCCGGCGGCAAACGCTTTGATTACCTATCGATGATGTTTCGATTTTATGTATTGTCGAAACCCAATTCTGCCCCGAAAGGGCACATGCTCTCATCGATTGAGCATTTAATGGGCAGGTGTGTGAGCTTCCACCACTTTTGAGACACTATGTCGATTCAACGGTCGAACTTTGTAAAGCGGATCGTAATTCGGATCCTCTCTATCATGCACTTGGCCGCTCAGTATTCACAAAATGAGACACCTGTTGTCAGCATCTAATACCGAGATTGCGACATTATTCTCTTGTAATTGGTGTCCAGGAAAGCCAATACTGAGACTGGCTAAAACTGTCTTTGACCTCGGTTTTGGGGACGAGGGCACGAGATGCGCAGCGCAATAAAAGCCTTCATCTCAGCTGCATTCGTATCACGCAATTTATGAATGCGTTGCATGTCGGGGCAAATTTGGTTTAGCTCGCAATTGTGCCGGGTAACGATTGGTCCACGGACCATGTATCAATAATATCAGCCTGAAAAGAACTCGCCAAAAACGTCGCTCTCTTTCGGTTCCCCCATATACCCCTTTCGTGGGGTTTATGTATCGCCAGACCTGGCGTGCTGTGGCTACATGAACATCGCGCTGGATATATGCGGCAACTTGGCGACATGCCAAGAACGCGCTAGCCACGCCTGATACGCAGCATCATCATCCACAGCTTGTCTTGCAAGCCGAGAACTAGTACCTCATCATTTTCAGCTCTTGCCCAAGTCAACTTGTGGATGTTTCATTCACATCGTAGATGTAGACAGATTGATCATCATCTCAATCGTCGACATAGTCGTATCATACTCATTAATCAGGATCCCTATCGACTTGTTCTCGACCAGAATATCCTCTTCTGGCTCAGAATCTGATCCACTATCCGAATCAGTAAATCAACAATCATCGTCACTATAATCTGCCTAATGCCGCCTCTCCCCGGTCGTAATATTCATTTTCCGGTCCAGAAATCCGTGTGAAATATTAAAATCAAGTGTTTGTCAAGCGTGTCCGCTATGTCGGTATTCAGCGGGCAGGCAGTACGGCTAAAATGGGTACTATAAATACATGCTGCTAGACATGATCCAAATCTTGGATTTGGCACGATGCCAGAGCACAGTGTTTGTGTTGGTGTGTGTGTGTGTGGGGGGGGGGGGGATGTGTCCTCCCACTATTGAACACGGCTATGACACCCTTTTTCAAACCTGCTGTCAGTGAAAAACCCATGTTTTTTATTAATCTGTCACTGAAAGAACCCCCTTTTTTAACCTCTGTACTCTGACAGACCCCTTTTTTAACTGTCACTGAAAGACCCCCCCTTTTAATCTACATGTTGATGCATCCCCTTTTTATCAAATGTCACTGAATGGACCCCCTTTTTCAATTTCAGCTCTCACAGGAAAAGCCCCTCTGTTCACTGTTGGAACTTCAGCATATGGATGCCCTCACTGAATGACCAGGACCCCCTTTTTTCACAAAATACGAGAGGCTCAGTGATTGACCCCGTTTTGCATCCCCCTCACCAAATGACCCTTTTTCCTCAAAGTTCCTCAGCGACTCCCCCTACTTGAAAGTCCAATCCGCACATCACCGTCAACTTTATATATAATTTGCCCCGGCCGGGGGTGTGTATGTGGCTTAGCCATTTCGATCATTGGTTTTTTTGTTTTATCGCGTCATAAAGGGGGATGGCCCACGATTTTAAGGATATGAAGTTTTCATCTTGATAGATTGGCCTTCACTCCAAAACCCCATCTGTAAATAAAGTTTCTACGCCGATATTTCAATCAGTTGATGCGAGCGCTAAAAACATGATTTGTAAGCCCCATTGAGTACTGTGTAAAATTAATATGGTCGACCACAATGGGGCACATTTCGCTCATAACTTCCAAAAAAACATCCAAGCCAAACAACCTTTGGCTCTAAGATTTACAGTGTAAATGAGAAAAATAGTAGCTTCTCATACCAAACCGGTGACCATTCGGTAAAATCTGGGCTCTGGGGACGAGGCTATTAGCGATGGGCCATGCGACCTTTAATTTTAGTTTCATTTCTTTTATCTCTATGTAAGATACCCGCCGTCCAAATTTACCTTGGCCTTTTTCCTGGACCGCTTCATATTACTATCAGTGTTTGTAGTGGTAATGAAGGGCTCCACCTTTATAAGCTCCTAAGACGTGTCCAGTGGAGGTCTACTCCTATAGCATAAAGATGGGCTGTCCCCTCCTGTTTAAATAATCTATTTTCACAAGGTATTTGTCTATATACTTTTGGATATAGTGGGTTGTTTCCACTGACCTGCTGTTTCCATAAATAAGGGACTCACTAGCAAAATGTATGTAGTGTTTAGTGTTTGGCGTCCCCAAAATCAGTTAAGAGGAAACACTTGACTTTGAGTGTAGAATCCATTATTAAAACTTTCCAAAGTGAGAGATTTTTGTTCTGATAGCTTTTACTATTCGAAAGATTAATTAGAAAAAATAAAGAAAGAATTATTATGAAATATGGGCATGCATTATTATTATTTTGCAGATGGACTTTGGTCTCACCACAAAAGTACATTGTTGGACATACTCAATACTGCTCCATCTTTCTAATCTTTATCGTAGTTATTTGCCTAAAAATTACTTTTTGTGGTTTCTAACATAAGTTAATATAAAAAGTGACCCTTCAAAGAACACTTTGAAACAAGGCGGTTATAGAATCCACAAGTTGTCGCCTGGTTGCACAATCACTTGCTTATGATTAAAAATTTGGCACTGATGCTAAGAAGGAGAGCAAAAAGCACTGGAGAGAAGTGTTTTGTAGCCTGCTTGAAGTGCCATTTAAAAAAGGTTATTTAAAACGAAAAAGTCTGAAAACAAATATATACAAATACGCCTAATTAAAATTAATGAAAAGGCAAAAAAAAATGCAGCCAAAACCCTATACATGATATTGTGGCACCTTACTCCATCACCCTATCAAGTTTGACGTAAATCAGGCATAGCATCCAAGCAGAGCATTGTAAAAGGTTAACGAAATGTCAGAGAAAAAAAATTACATAGCGGTCGTTGGACCACTCGTGTCGTCTGCCGTCGCGGTTTTGTGAACGGATTGGGTCAAAGGTAACATGAGATCACAAGGTAACGAGGTCACCAAGGTCACAGCGGGTCACAAAGGTCACAAAGGTCACCTGAGGTCACCCCACCTTCCCCCCCCCGGCACCCCATTCCCGACACACACCAACCGGGACCACAAACACCCCACCATCCCCTCCCTGACACGCCCTCCCCGTTTTTCTTTTTACGCACCCCACCCGACTCCTCCCTGACACACCCATTTGTGAATGGGCCAAAGGTGACATGAGGTCATCAAGGGCAATGAGGTCAACACAAGGTCACATGACTCACAGGGTCACCAAGGTCGCATGGAGTCAAAAAAGGTCACACAAGGTCCACAGTCACCACGAATCACATATGGGTCACTCCTCCCCCGACGCACCACACCCTCCCCTCCCCCGACTCACCCCACCCTTCCCTCCCCAACGCACCCCACGCCCACCACTACCCCCCCTGGCGCCCCTCCCCAACACCCCACCCTCCCCTCCCCTCCCCAACGCCCCACCCCACCCACATCCCTTCCCCTCACCCCCAACACCACCCCTTCCCCTCCCCAACACCCCACCCTTGCCCCCTCCCCAACACCCCACCCTTCCCCCTCCCGCAAACCCCCCCTTCCCTCCCGCCAACAACCCCACCAACCTCCCCAACACGCCCACCCCCTCCCAACCCGCCCACCCTTCCCCCGCCCCAACACCCCACCCTTCCCCCTCGCCAACACCCCCCCAACTGCTCTCTCCCAACACCCCACCCCTACCTACCCCGCGCCCCAACACCCATCCCTCCCCTCCTTGAATTCACACACAAATGTATGGTATAGTATTTTTTCATGTAGCAAAGGACGTGCATACCCGATGTACCGTTTTAGCGATACAGAAATTATTCATATTTAATTAGCTCATTTGCATACCTCCAGCCGCATGTATCGAACTTTACAATGGCAAGAATATGCCCACACCATAATTGTTTTTTTTCAAGGAATTTTGCATATTATATCCGATGTACCGTCAAAATAGAGCGATTACGCTGATTTTGCATATTACATAGCTCATTTGCATCTTAATTTTCCCGAATATGCCCAACATCAGTGGAGAACTCTTTTAAACCAGCTTCCTTCCACCAAGTTTACATCATTAACAACCCTGCGAAACGCCAGATAACTTTGCACACAAGCCTTGCGGAAAAGGGTTTCACATTTTGTGACCGGCAAATGTCACATGAGGATCACATGAGGTCAACCATGTTTCCCCACCCCGCCTCACCTTCCACCACTTTACATCATCGTAGCCCTTACGGAACTCAGACGGCAGGCACTATATTAGCATAGCATTTAGCCAGCAAGTTATTTTAAAAAGGTGAACCGAAATGCAAATAAGGTCTAATTAAAACTCATGTACATAATGCAAATAATACGCCAAAATCTACTGATATTGTGGGACCTTATCTCTACACTATCACCCTATCCAGATTAATCGGGCATATGTTTTAGCCAGCAAGCATTTTTAAAAAAGGTTTAAAACCTACAATGGTCCTGAAAATATGCAAATAATGCCGTCAAAATCTAACACATGAATTGTGCACCTTACTATATCATCCTATCAAGTTAGAAGTAATTAGGGCAAACGTTTAAGCCAGCAGAGCATTTTTAAAAGGTGAAAGGTCCCGGAATGAGATGATAACCTACTGCAAAATCTTTACGGGAATTCCATTCCAATAAACGGGGCCAGAAAAAGAATACACTACAGTGACATCATTCGTTGAAACTATTGATTTTTCAGGTCATGTCAGGAAAGATTCACACCCAGCACCTGGAATTTTATTATTCTCTTAAAAAATTCAATAGTTTTCACTAATGATGTCATCACCAACCCAAATATTGAATGCTTTCTTTTCCTAGTCCCTCCTTGTAAGACTTGACACAAACACATCATTCGATTTGCATTCCTGGGACCTTTCCCCGATCATAACGACGAACCCACTACGAACACCAGAATTTTGGACTGGTTGTGCCTCCAGAACATTTCGTTCAGGCGACACAAAACATGGAGAATAAATAAAACAATTGGGGAAAAAATAGCACGCGTAATATGAATCTGCCAATGAATGGCCATTAAATTTTTTTGGAAAAAGGGAAATTTAGGGGCAAAACAACCCCAATTTGCAGATTTTAAAACCAATTTGGCACAAACTCTAATTGAAAGGGCAGTTTCCCTCCTCTGTGCGAAAGGATGAACACCCATGCCGCACGTAACATATCTTCACTCTTGCATTTATAAGTAGGGCCTCAAGGAAATACACCAGGGCAACTGTCAGCCTATAATTCTCCCTCCCGGGGACAACATCCTGGATACGCGCTATCCCCCCCCCCCCCCCAAGATGAGACGCCTCCGAACTAGCCTTAAATCAAGGCTAGTCGCCTGTAAGAACCAACCTATTTTTCACACTTGTATTGTCTTATGACATCTCAATTATTTTGAACATTGTGTTTGCAGGTCTGAAATCAGTGTAGAATTATCTAGAGAAATAATAAATAACCGGGTGTAAACTAAAGCGTACACTCACTGATGTCTGTTGTGCACACTGGATCCAGGAGCGTAGGTGTAAAACCACAAATACCCGTTGTGGTCAGTTGCAGTGGTTGTGCTCCTAAGGGCGATAGTCAATCTAGAAGGACCTGTTCTCCTACTGACCTAGCCACCGGCGCTCGGTGGCTAGGTCACAGGGGGATGGCATAGGGAGGAACGAGGGTCCTCTATGGACTAAAGGGCGACGGCCTTGATTAAATAGCTTTGTGGTTTTAACGTCCTGTATAAAACTCCTACAAATTTTGCAATGAGAAAAAAGAGATGGGGGGGGGGGGTAGGACACGACCTTCCGAATTTGGGCACTGGGATTTCCAAACGGTATGGGGAACTGCTACGTGATTTACTATGGCAGGTCTCTGTCTCAGTGGCATAAAAAAAGCATCTCTTAAACCTTTGTTCAAAGATCTTAGTAATATCATGATAAATTAAGAAAAATTATGGACTTCAAAATCCGTCGGGGGTAGGTTAGTGTATTAAACCCGCTGCAAATATAGTGTAATTTCCGAATAACGGTCCTTTAGATTTGAAATATTAGTGACCAGGCATAAGTCTTTAGTCAAGTCTGTGTGTCAACGTTCGATATGCGTAAGAGCGCCCTTCCTACCGTAAGTCTTGAAAACAGACTAGCACCCGGGGAAAGTGATGCCGTTTTGAATTGCTTTGCTGTTAGCCTTGGCATTGACTACCCACTGAGAAAAGCCTGACAGATCCAATGGAGCATAAATGACACAATCTAGACTGCTAGCGGACGATGTTATTTTGCAAATTTGTTGGGGTGCAAGAAGAAATTACCCGAGATGCACTTGAATTCCATCACAAGAAACAGCTCTCAAATTTTCGTATTTAACAACAAATCAAGGCTAACAGTAACACAGCACGTTGCTTTCATACTGGTGCAAGAGACTGATTTCTTTACGTTCCAGAAGGCCATGTAGACCACTTAGTGTCATAAAGGAGGGGCGGAGACTGTGTTTTGACTTCGAACCGGCAAAACTACAACCGAAAAAGTGAATGGTCCGGCCAGTCCGGAGCATGTCATGTGATCATCATCATATCACTCACTCACTACGGCTGAGGTTTTTGCATTTTGCAATTGTTATATCACACGATTTTTGCATCACCAGTGGTAGGGTAAAAGAACACCACAGAGTCGCTAGATTAAGCTAAATTGTGTTTGGAAAAATAGAAAGAATGTCAAAATTAAGTCGAGCTGTCGAATTCTGATGGCTGTAATTTCGGAACCCTTGCACTCTTAACGCAGTGCAAAGCGATCGTTCGCTCATAGCAGGGCAGCTCCACAACAAAACACAGTTCGGGCTATGGCGAATTCATGATTGTTGGCAGATTGTCAATGATTATTATTGTTCCCTTTTTCATATTTTTTTTCAGAAATACCATGATGGGAATTCAATGCTCGGGGTCTGCTTCATCTGAATGTAGCACGATTCACATTTCTTCACTGGTGGTACTACTTTGTTGATAAACTGTTTTTCACCATGGCATAGTCTATGCCAGGCATAAGCCGGGCATAGTCATAGCCTACGCTCCCCTGTTCGAATGCAAGTGGCCTATCCGACTATGTGAAAGACACAATGATGCATGACGAATCGTGTTAATCTGAATGGTGTTTTCTGGCATTTTTGCCTAAATGCAGGAATTATAAATTATAATGTCGACATTGTCATGATTGATGTGTAGTTGCTGCCAAATTCCTTCAGAACAGTAGGGCCTTGTGAAGTTTGAGTTTTAACTCAACGCCTTCAAAGGGTTTAGGCCTACTTAAACAGGCCAGCAGTTTAGGTGTTAATCATTCATCTTCAACTTTTTAGGTACGATTCCTGATAACTGATGGCTAACTGCTGGCCTACATGGCCTAGCCTAGGGTAGGCTAGGCTGGCCTAGGCAAGAAGTCCTAGGCTCAGTTGGTTACACATGCAGATGATCTCTATTTTTTGTCCATAAACTGACATTGCTCCAGATATCAAATTCAAAATTTACATGATTTCCTCAGAATCAACTGAATTTGTAAATTACCCTTTTTTTGAGGATATTTATGAAGGTGACCGAGGGCTAGGCCTCGGCCTACATAGAATAAAGCACCAGCAGATCTTTGCAACGATCTCAAGTTGGAAGTATAGAAGGCTCACACGTACAATTGGACACTTCAGACAAGAACTTCTGACTAGGCCTGTGGTTTACGAAGCTGTGCATCACCAAAATGACCCTTTAAAATATTGCCAACAAATAGTTCAGCCTCGTGAGTCGTGATCAGTGACCAGTGACATCGATATGATATAATATTTGCAAAGTTGTCGAGGTTCGGTTTACTCAATTAGTGTAAACATTCGTGCATGGCCAATACCATAGTAATCCTGTGTTAACACAAGATAAATATTAGTAGGCTAGGCTATAGGCCTATATAGTCAATTGGCTAGGATAGGCCTGGGTAAGCTTCAATCGCTCTTGCCTTGCTATGCTACACTTTGTCGATTACCAACAAATACGGGTGGAAATTCTTCGGTTATCGTTTCGTGTTCAAAACAACTATACTTGAGCATTTGTACAGAATCACATGTTTACGCTATGCAAAATATACACACTGCGTTTTCGCACTATTAGGAGGCCCCTATTTTTTCTCGGTGGTCTACTTTTGTTTTTTTTTTTTTTTTCGTCCCGGCTCTGAACTAAGGAGTGAGTCATAGCTTTCACGAGGCTTAAAGGGTACAAAGTCGGCGTGCATGCGAAACCGCATGTATAATAGCTGCCCAAAAGCTATGGACGACGAAGTATAATCAAAGGTTAGTGTTAAAACGTGAAAGCGCAAGCACTAGTAAATGGATTTATTCCGTTAAGACTTCTAACTTCACTAGTACTTGCGCTTTCACTTCCGCTTTAAAGCCCAATCAAATAATAGTCTATGATCGGGCCACATGCCCTCCCAATTACAACTCAGACAACTCGTGCATTGCAGCAGCAGCAGTCCACGATTACTGAGCTGAGAGGAAAGAGAGGAGTCAAAGACAAAAACCATAACACTTCAACCCAACAAATTCCAACAACTCGGTTAAAAAAATAACGGCGGAATGAACTCCGCTGTAAAGGTTACGTGTAGACCAAAACATTGTTTGATTCCACCAGGCCTCTGGCTGTGACAGGTAAACCTTAACGCACGTTGCTGACGTAGAGTCAGCAAAATGCTCTTGCAATGATCTCATGGTTATGATTGCGTTTATGTCAGGTTATTGGACTTGGTTATTATTTTGAGGTAAACGGTAAATAACAAAATGGGGATTTTCTCTAAAATGGCTCATGAACCCTGTGGGTATATTAGGATGAAATTCAAGTAATATTTCGAGTGTTCAAAACAGCAAAAATGGAGACTGAAATAGCTGAAATACTATCTTTATCCCACAATATAGTCCGGAAAATCCTCTGGCCAATATATGCTGTGATTGCCTTTACGTTCGAAAATAGTGATATTTACCATTAAATTCAAGTATGATGCCCATTTTGATAACTGGTGTAACCATCTTTCATCTCCTGCGTGAGATGTTTTCGTGACGTGCATCTTACGTATAAGAGTTCATTGGAGAGAACGGTGACTTCTGCCGATGCGATATTTGGGGAATTGTGGGTATTCTAAGACCCACACTTTGCTTGCGCTTACACCAATGGCTGGTGCTATTGGAAGCATGGAGCATAGGCCAAAATCTTGGGATCATAATTGTTGGACACTTTGAAACGATTTTGGAAAACTGTTCCCCCGGGCTCCCCCAAAAAACTATCGTGCGCTGGCATCTCAAAGGAAAGATTAATAAAAAAAATATACATCTTGTCTACCTGGAGAACTAAGTAGTTAAAAGTTCAAGGTTGATTGGGGTATCGTCATCAGCAGTCTTGCCAACTCTCCCAACCAATTGACTGATGGGGTCGGGGAAGGGTAAGTTGAAGGGAAGGTCGAGGCTTTCAATTGAGTGATAAACAGGGGCTTAGTAGAGCAAAATGTGGCCGTGGTGAGTGTTCAAACAATTTTCCCAAGATTGCAGGTGAAATGGAGGACCTCAACGGTGTTGAATCCTCGCCATGGTATGCCATTTCTTTAGTTTTAACTTAAGGACGGAAATATGCTCCGCTCCTCACATGATTTCTGCCGAATACCGATTGGTGATAGTGATCTGTGACATCTGTATGAGACCCAATTCAGACGTGTGACAATAAATGAAGTTGAGGTTGGTAGAGCGCATGAAGAAGGTACATCAGAAACTGCCTCTACTGAGTGGGATCTTAGGCCATCAAGGAAGCCCAGACCTTGATGTATGCTCCTTATTGACAATAGGGGAAAGTCTATAGAACAGAAGATGGTGTTATAATAATCACAGAGTGTATCAGGATCATTACAATCGAGCACACAGTAGCTCACAAGGCTTTAATAGTTTTGCCAGACATTGTGAAGGTTAGCACACTATATCTTGAAAGGAACCAAAAAGATATTTTTTTTACGATGAGCGCATGGGCAGAACTTGCTGAGTCCTATAGGGTGAGATATAGATCTCTCAAAGTTTGAAACATTGGCTTGAAATCAAGGCTAAATCCCGGCCCCGCGGGGCTAAAACCGGGGTCTAAATTAATTAATAGGAAGTTCGAGGCCGGGTGTAGCTTTTATTGAGTTATCATGATTATTCAATTGGGCTACAGAACAGTCCCGGCAAAGTGGGTGACCCGATCGAGGGATACAACCTCACCCCGGCCGGCCCCCCCACCACACACCTTTTTCACACATGCTCCAAATCAGTCCACAAAGTTCAACCTTTTCCCTCATGATCCCAGTGAAATTTTAGGCCCAGGAAATGTTTCTTTTGGATTTTATGAACGTCTCCAAATGTGGTATACCACTACACATGTCCTGGTCAATGTAATTAGTACACACTTTCGAATCTGCTGTCCACAAACGGCTGGACAGATTTCAATCAAAATTCTTAGTGGAAAAGGGGGACGGGGATGTGCGGCCGAGAAGAGTATCACTTTCAGCGATTTTGGCATATTGATCGCTCCTTTTTTCTTGCAAATTGGTAGGCCTATGAAAGGGTTGCATTTCTGTTGCAAGTGTATTTTCCTCGTGTGAAAACCAGGAGTGCGTCCAGAATGACTCAAAACTGCATTTTAACAGTTAGTTTCCTCTCAGCTCCAGTCATCTGTCATTCTTTTGTATATTTTCGGGGTAGTGGTTCAAACACCCGACCACACATCCCTACCAAACCAAAAGTGAGACTGAGACCCCCCCCCCAGGAATTTGTAATTAGATGTTTGTTTTTTTATGAGGGCGGTACACCGCTCATCATGAGGGCGTAACACTCGCATATTTTTCGTCGTCTTGGGCAATTCGCAGTCCATACTTGTCCCCCGACCCCGGGGGGGGGGGGGGGCCAAAAAAAAAAAAAAAAAAAAAAAAAAAAAAAAGGGGGGGGGGCACTCAACTTTATTTTTTTCAGGTGGGGATGTGCGGCCCCGATTTCCGAACTAATTGGGGCTTGTGATCTAATTTTGTCTCCGAAAGAAGGGGGCTTGGGAACTGAAATTTTGAGAAATTTGCAGGCTTGGGAGCTGAAATTTGGCTAAAATTCAGCTTCTGAGGCAAATATTTTCTGAAAAGGGGACCTTAAGAACTGAATTATGCTTCGACTGTGTGTCTTGGGAACTGCTGGAGAGACACGAAATGGTAAGGGCCGCACATAACCGTACCTCTTTCCAATGTCAGTCCCCCCCGAAAAAGTTGATATTATTATCTGAACCGTTAGCCTTAGTAATCCATTGTACGTAATCTTTCGTGCAAATTTGGTCGTATCTGTAAGAAATTCCGAATTTTGTATTTCTGTCCGTTACGTTTACAGCACTGCAATTGCAGCACAGTGGCCTGGCCTATGGGACCGCAATTGCTCATAACACAAAACCGCAAGATCGGAATCGACTCAAATTTTGTGGATATCTATTGAACAATGAATAAAACAGAAGGTGCTGGAATCACGAAATGCACCTTTAATCGTTAGGCGATAGAATTTTGTTAAATTCTTCGGGAAATGGAATATAGGAAGGAAAAAGCATAGTTTTAAAAGGTCCATGGCCCGATCGCTAATAGCCTAGTCCCCAGAGCCCAGATTTTACCGGAAGTGGTCAACGGTTTTGGTATGAGAAGCTACTATTTTTCTCATGTACCCTGTTAAATCTTAGAGCCCAAAAGGATTTGGTTGGGAAGAGTTATGATGCGAAAAATGTGCCCCATTTTGGTCGACCAATATTAAGTTTACACATACTCAAGGGGCTTACAAAATTATGTTTTTAGCGCTCGCATCAAAACGGTTTGGAATATCGGCGTTGATGGCAACTTTACAGATGGGGTTTGGAGTGAAGGCCAATCTATCAAGATGAAACTTCATATCTAAATGGGCCACCCCCTCTTAATCAATAGCAACTATCGGAAAGCCTTTCCAAAATATTGGAAATCTGAAGTGATTTTAGAGAGAGATCTTGTTGTAACAGAGGAGAGAATGTGTTTTTTGAAGAAGGAATAAGTGATCCGTTGTACCTATACTTCGCGAGGATGCAGGGGAGGGAAGATGCACTACAACTCGTTGTGTTCAGTTAAAGGCACTGATTTGATAAAATCAGAAAATCGAAAAAAAAAAAAATGTGCAGGCTGTAACAAGTATATAGCTACCCAACATACCATACATGTGCCAAGTCTGAAAGCAAACTAATAAGGACATGCAAAATCGGATATTTTAGGCATTACTGTCCATACGGACACTTACTTAAAGGCACTATCAGTGATTTGCTAAATCAGAAAATCGAAAAAATCATCAAAAATCAGATTTTGCATGTATGTAACAAAATACGGGTATCCTATAATATACCCTGCAAATGATAAGACAAGAAGCAACCCAATAAGGGCAAAATCAGAAATGTTTTATAGTCATTACTGTCCATACGGACACTTACTACAACACGTAGGCCTAATTGAATGGAGAATCGTATCAGGGAATACTGCCATTTTCTTCCTCTTCTGTCAATTCTTCAGTTTGAAAAAGTAACATATGAGGATTCTACAGACTTATCCTTCACTTTCAAGCTATTCCTGCCATGTAAAACTATTTTGACTATTTCTGATAAATCACTGTAGTGTCTTAAAGAATATAAGCAGCGTAATAAGAGGAGATAGAAAAACTTGTGGAAATGCATTTTGTAGCTTATAAATCAAAGATAGTATATGTACAATTCCATACTTTAAGGTATAAAAAAAACACCCAAATACAGGGTGAGTCAAAAAAACTGGACCAAGATTGGTCCGACCATTTTGAATTTTTAAATTAAATATATCTAAGATATGTGGTATCATCGGAAGCCTATTTCATTATCTTTAATTTGAGGCAAAGATAATCCAATCTGATAAGTATAGCCGAGGTACAGTCTTTTGAATTCAGTAGTCAGCTGGTACCTCCTATCCACGGTTCCCATTTGAATGCACGGTGGCAAACTAAACAAAATGACTCCCAAAATGATGCTAGGGGCTGTGTCATGTTATGTCAAATAACTGTGGATATAAGGTGTAAAGTATAGTTATAATCGTAAGTTTTGATTGAACACCTTTTTTCAAGATGTGGCATATTTTGGTGACAAATATAGACAATACTTAATCCTCAAAAGGTTGTCACGCTTTGGTTCTGTTCCTTCATATGGTATGACCCATTCAACTCCTCCAGACACAGCTAGAAACTGTAAATGTATCAAGTTTAATTATTTTCAAATGATTTTTTGGGTGATGAGGACGTAGAAAGTTAAGAGTTAGACGGGCATCGATGAGCCAATGTGTGACTGAATTTTGTGGGGTTAAATAGCGGTCACATTTATTCTGCAGTCAAAAATAGCCCGATGTTCTTCTGCACACTGATGCCCTCGCTGGACCGCACGTTCATTTGTAATGTGATCCGTGGACAGCGCGCAAAACAGACTACTTCATTCAAACAACTGTAGCACGGTCTATACCTAACCGCTGCGAATGATCTTTGCAGCAAACATTAAAAAAAACGAAATAAGCTTTCAGATGATACCACATATGTAGACATATGTATCTTAAAAAGTCAAATGGCGGACACAAATTGGTCAAGTTTTTTTGACTCACCCATGTATGAAATGATTAAATATTTGAGAAATTTTGTAATACCATCTCCAGGCCGCAAATAGACATAATCGATGACGGAAGCCGTTGATTGTGCATGTTTACACCAGTACAGAATAAACAAAAACAATAATATATATTTGTGTTGAGGTTTAAACTGTACAGGGCTATGTGGTGCCATGGTGCACAATATTAGTACTAATATTTACGCTTAAAATCTAGGAGATTTCACACGGAAGGCTTTTTGATCACAGTCGTAATTTGATACGCACTTATAGAAATTACAGAACAGATAACTAAATGTACTGCCTTCTTCATTGTCATTTCATTTCAAGCAACACTTGCAGGTTATGGTAGCAAATCTCCCCCGAAAAAATACCAAAATACGATTGTATGGATTTTTTCGATGTATGTTCGGATCAGCAAGTATAGTATATTTTTTCTTATTTTTAGACTAATAGCATGTGTATGCTACTTTGGCACCCATACTTGCCCCTAAATACAATTTTGGCGATTGGCGCTCAAATTTGCTTAAAAAATAAGCTCTCCGTTATGACGTCACTATGACGGCATATTGTTAAAACTGATATGTTTGTATACTTGATTTGAAGAAAGGATTGTAGCGTACCACACTAATACCAAAACAAGATGGTTTGTCGCTTTAAGAATACGAACGTTGTAGACAAAACCGGGTAGAAAACCCCTGATGGACGAGGGTTATTTAAAAAGAGTTTTAATCCACTTATGCAGTCTTATAGCTCACCTATGTATTAGTTGAAGATCAGAAGCATGGCATTATCAGAAATCGGGGGGGCTCGACTTGCAAGAGACTAACGGGCGAACCACGCATGAACAAGACACATTATTTCTGCTAATGTCCTACTTACTTATTCTTAAGGCAAAAAGACTAAAAAAAACCAGACTCAACTGACAAGCAAGGGCCCCTAAGGTGGATCCAAAAGGATACCACTGCAATTCAAACAATGACAAAAATTAAAACGACTTTACATGAGAATGAACACCCTAGGGGGAACACAGACATTCAACACATTACTATACAAATTACAAACTGTATAGTTGTATATGTTGTATAGGTTGTATGTTGAGTGTCTGTGTTCCCCTAACATGCCCACTAGGGTGTTGCAATTCTAATTAAAGAGTTTTAATTTTATTCTGTAATTGACCTTACACGTCGAGCGAAAAGAAAGTAAACTTAAGATATGTTAAATACTAATGCGTTTGCCATACATTTTCATGATACTTAGCTATGATTTAATTCATGTTTTTACAAATAAACCTTTAATGCCCACGTTTGCTAATATGGTCGTTATAAAAGTCTAGATTTGGAACGGATCTTAACAATATGGGTAACAATAATGAGTCGAGCTTTTGAAAAAGGGATATCGGATTTCAAGGTTCAAAAACTCAATTGAAATAGGCAATCAATAAAGCTGGAAGAGCCTTTATAATGGTACGCCTCAACGACTTGTTTTGATACAGCTAAGTATTTGTAATCCCTGCAGCATAAGCAGTGTCCTAATAGCAGAGACGATGAGAAAGAAGGAGCATGGCCGATTTTGCAATCCGATTACCGGGATTACTCTCATTCATCACTCATGGTTAGGAAGGAAACGAAGGGACACTCGATTGGACCTTTGAAGTAATGTGTTCAAACGCCTCAAGTTGGCCACGTTCGAGAAGGTTTCACCACAGGAAGTTAATTGCCACGCTGCCATAAAATTGCTTATTAATTTTCCAGCGGTCAAAAGATATCTGTGGCAATGAAACTCCTCGGTTGTGGTTGTTGTTCTGACTGATTGTTTTATTTTATCGTTGCGACAATAATTGAGGACATCAGGCTTTTTAAAGAAGAAGAACCAGCAAAATCGACCCTTTTCGGTAAGCATAACATTGATTCAAGGTTTTTGGGGTCAATAAAAGATGTTAGTAGTTTATAGCCGCCTATATACAAATATCCGGGTTAGTTCCTGAGAAATATGATATGATAAATTTAGATAATGCATTTTCAATACATCTCAACCATACTTTTGTGTGTCAGAGAGGGTCCAAAGTGCCAAAATACTTTAAAATTTTGGGGTCAAAGTTATTATAACTGATGCAGGCGAGTAGTTTCGCTGTACTGGTCACAAACCATAGTGTATAGACCCTGTGCAAATAGCAATGGAAAAACTGTGTAATTGGAATGTTTCTGCGGATTTAATGACAGGTGTATGTCATGTTCGCCAGAAAGAGTTGCAAGTCTTTGTCCAATCGATTGGATTAAGCCGATTGAGATGAATAGCGGTTGAAACAGTTTTTATCTTTTGAAGTAGCAGTCGAACCACGTCCTTCTTTCTCTGGTGGTGACAAATTTGTTCGTTGTCGGTCTTGATTTGGAAGACGATTTTGAGGAGGAAGAAGCAAGTTGTTCTTACTCTATAAGTCTATCCCTGTATCCATCCCCTTACTTGTTCCGTTCCTTATGCCCCTCCTTCCTTCCCTAGAATTTTTCTGTCCTAATGTCTATTATTCTCCTTTTTCTACGCTCTTCTTTGACCCCATTTTGCATTTTCGTTTTCTTCGCCTTATATAGCCAAGTCAAGGACACCAATGATCGTTTTGTGGAGGGAGACGTGAAGCAAAGTAAGGTCGTAGAGCTTCAACGTGTCTTTTTAATATAACATATCCTCTTTGTAATGAATTGATAATTCGGCATATATATATTGCAAAATCCGCGCTCATTCTGGTGGCGGAATTCACCTTTGCCCCCCCAGTAAACATGTCATTACGTTGACCACGACAGCTTTGTATATTTGGAATACGTACGCTTGCGACACATGCACATATCACATATGTATACTGTGGCATTCAGCGTGAACAAATTTGTGTTTTTTTCTCGTAATTGCAAATTTATATTTATTTAGCATACGCAGATTTCACGCCATTGTTGTTGTCCCTAACATTAATATTCTAAACTTTTATTCCGATAATGACAAAATCAGTCTCTGGAATTGACCTTTGACCCGTTTAAAAATACCATCTATCGACATATAGAATTTATTTTTGTAATACACCCTGTCCCTGCTTGTTACACACATATGAACAGTATCGTGATGGCATTCAGCTGACAGCTTAAGTTTGTTTTTTTGTTTTTAATCGTTTTTTTTAAAATTAAAACACAGATGTTATGATCATGGCAGGTGTCCATAATGCGATTATAATTTAAATAATCCCTGACCCCAAGCAATGGAGACGTATTCTATACCATTCCTATAGTGTTATTAATAGGACTGACGTTGTATTTCCTTTCGTTAAAGTTCGATGCCCAGACCTTGATTTCTTGATAATGTGGTCATGTACTGACCCCATTATCAAAATAAAGGTAGGTGTGTGTTTGCAACGAACTTTAACAAAAGAATACAATGGATAATCTATGAATAGAAGAGGGCTAGACCTGTATATTGTGTTAGGGGTTATGGTGAAAACATTATTGGCATTCCCTCGATTATATGATTTAATCTCCTAGCTTATCACACTAGTAATTTGTGGTCATTGTGAAAAGAATCTAATATCCCGTAATGAATGTGTCAAATTATCAAAAAACAAGATTTTGCCTCCAAATTTTCAGACAGCGTACAAAAACAAATTGAACTCGCACGATTTCTTATGTTTATTTTCATAAACAAGACAAATTTGTTAGGAACATCTTCTATTTTTTGAAATCGGCATATGTTAAAACAAGTGTAATTAGTAATTTCCCAAAACTTGAGTATTAGGCATATATTCGGAGAATATCTTTAGTTAGAAATGAAAAATGAAAAAATTGAGTTTCCTAGGAGTAGACCGATTTCATTTCCATATTTTTTTTTTTTTTTTTCTTTTGTCGTAGTTAAATCATACCTTTTACCTCAGTATTTTTGGAGTTTATCTTGTCTGAAAATCTGTCAAACTTTCGCGAAAATTGGACATTCAAGTATCTCTTCTCGAATAACTATCCTTGAACTTCAAATCCGTTGTTATGCAATGATAGAAATGCATCTTAATGCACTATCGAATCAAAAATCCTTTGCCTCTAACTCCAGAATCAGAAGAAATCAGAAATTTCATCTGGTGAAATACCGCTTGTTTTATTTTTAATATTTTTTTTTGTTTTTCCATTACAACACGCACCCATTTCATTATGCCGCAAAAAATCACTGTGGAACGCGATGGCGCGCCTTGCGATTGGCGGCATGAAATGTGCCTCCTAAATTCCCCGCCGTTAACATAAGTGTACAGGATGATCTTGGTGATTTTAAATGGTAAAATACTGTTTACCATCGGCCAAAAAAATAAGGACAGGCTTGTCCGCAGGGCTAACCATATTGGTATGATTTGAGAAACGTGTTGTGTTGAAAATGCTGCAGAAAATCAGAACTTGTGTAAAAAACAAAAGAAACTGTCCTTATACTGTTTGTGCCCCTATCTAAGTGACAAGGTTTACTTACTTGTAACATATAGGACATGTAAATAATTTGATTTTGCTGAGGACAAAGAAGATTTACAAAAAAATGTAAATGAGAATAAATCATCCCAAGTTGAAATCTTTAAACATGACATGAAGACATACAGGGAATCAATTTGTCAACTGCTTGTTGAGTGTTGTTGTTGTTGACAGTGAAAAAGGTGTTAAACATTGCCGTTAATATCCGACATACTTCGATGGATTTATATTAAACCAACCTGAATCATAGATGGCAACATAGCTCCCACATTGTTGAAGAGGTTAAATGTCACACGCCAAGGTCAAAAGGGTCGTGTTGTGAGGTCAAGTTGTAAAGGTTTTAAAATGACCTCCTCAATTGACAAAAGTTCAAGTTCAAATTGGTGCACGATTTAGCGAAAGGAAATTGAGGGTATCGGTTATTCACTTTCACATAAAACTTGCACGTTTTATTTGCGGGGGGAGGATGGTTATGTGATTGTAATGAGCTGACAATTAAGAGGCTCTAACTGAATTGGTCATTTTGAGATATGTGTGTTTTGATCACAAAAACATTTTGGAGTGAGTCCGTAACATTGGGAAATTCATTTGTCCAAACCCTATTTCATACTTTACTAAGTCTTATAATGGGAATGTTGGGATTTTATATTTTGCTAACCAATGGAAGAAGTAAACTCTAATAGGAATCAAATGTGCAGTAAGGAAAATCACAGGGTGGCAACCCCCAGGAGATTTGTTACAAAAAATGACTCGGGTATATGAGGGTTGAAATTATTATTGCAAAAACATAATTAAAACCCTTATCAATACCAAATCACTAGAAACTCAATGAGCTGATGCTAGAAATTGCACTAAGTACAAAAGATGCGATGATGTCATCGTACCAAAACTCATATGGGCACAAAATCACTGGCCGAGCCAGCGACTCTCTCGTGACTTGCCATCCCTGCTCGTGGGAATGGTGCGCCGGAAGCCCCGGGTTCAATCCCGCCAAGGATGTCGAATCTTCTTTAGCTTCTATCTCTTTACCCCTTCCCTCCTTCTCTGGAGAAAGAGACTGTTAGGGTTAATACACTTAAAGTACAGTAAAATATTATTGTAAATGTTACAGTATTATACACAGCATCTATTCTGTCAACTAAATAGGCCTAATGTAAAAATACAGGTTTTGACAACAAACTGTACATTTTACAGTTACACAATGTCAAAAAATTAAGGACTACATTGATGGACAGTTTTACTAAGTTGGTATGGTCATCAGGTTTGTTTTATTCTCTACACATTCCCAAGCTCTTTAATAGCTTCACATACACACATTTCCAAGAGTTTTTTACCATATTTTCTTTGCAAAATGCCCGTATAATACTGTAAAATTTAAGATATTTTTACTGGGAGGTTTTTTAATAGTGTACTTATGTACTGGTGTCCTATGACCCTTAGTTGATGAGCTTTGATGCACAATCAGTTCCATTTTGGTAAATTTTTGCATCAAAGTTTTTTGGCAACAATAGGTTTTCCCGTTCGATTTCGCACAATGTTCATCCGAATTCAACAATTGTTAGTTCAAATTCGTCCCAAGAAATCGAAACTGTACATTTGCCAACTCGATTTCGTCTTTGGACATACCAAATAGTCGATGGTCAAACGACTACAAGCTATGGTCATTCAATTTCGTCCCGTGTTATGAATGTAGTCCGACCTTCAAAACGGCGATATAATGGGTAGTTGGATTACGTCTTTGGTCACTGGGTTTCAACAATTGGTCTTTCCAATTCGTCAGGTGTTTCGGGTGAATTTTCTTGTCTTACTTTTCATACTTTCTGCTTGTGTTTAAAGCCAAATATTGACTGCTTCCAATTATATATATTTCTAAATCATAGTTGTGAAAAGTAGAAGTTGTTTTATCATTTTGACATGACTACATTTAGACATAAATATATATGATCCAAATTTAAATCTGGAATTGATTTGTCCCTACCACAAACTTTTTTCGAATTTAATTAAAAATCCATGTAATTTAGAGTGCACCCTCTCCTGAGTGATACATCACTAACAAAATTGCCGTCATAACGTCACTTCCTATCCTGTTATCCATTTCAAATGTTAGACCTTAAACGCATGTATGATACCCGCCCAAAGCAGGCCTATACGACGAATTCGAATGATATTTTATGAATCCGGATGACCAATGACGAAATCGGTTGGCCATGTACAACGAAATTGTATGACCCGGCGAATTGAATTAACACGACGAACCGGTGCGACCATTGACGAGTTAGAGTGCACCAGGTTTGAAGTTGTTTGACCAAAGACGAAATCGAGTTGGCAAATGTACAGTTTCGATTTTGGAGACGAATTTGAACTAAACAATTGTTGAATTCGGATGAACATTGTGCGAAATCGAACGGGAAAACCTATATTAAAATTTGGATCACTCTTCTATGACAGGCGCTAGGCGTGAAGCTCCTCCGAGGTTTTGTACAAACATTATTAAAAGTCAGACAGGCACAGATCTATTCTCCCTGCTACAAGGGGCTATTCCAGAAAAAAAATGCCCCCCTCTATAGAGGGCGCCAGAACTCCAGACTTTTTGTCACTTTTGAAAGCTGGAATTCCAGAATTTAATGTCTAATACGGGGTGGGAATTCCAGCCATTTTAGGTATAGAGGGTGACGGAATTCCAGTGTTTTTATGATTTTCAGAGGAAAATTCCGGAAAAAATCAATATTTTCAACACCCTCTATACCCCTAACCATAATCCTCTGGGAATTCCATTTTTTTTACATTGGTAGTCTAGGAATTCCTGGAGTTTACGGAAGGTAGTGTCTGGAATTCCGGGTAATTTACGGAAGGTATGTGTCTCAGTAACAGTCTGGAATTCCAGATAATTCATGGAAGTATAGCCAGGAATTCCAGATATTTTGTGAACAAAAATTGTTGCCCTCTTTAGGGGGGAGGGCATTTTTTTTTCTGGAATAGCCCAAGGGATAGCAGACATGGCATACACCTTAGAGGTTTGCAGCAGTTGGATCTGTCCAAATGCAGGTCTGACAACACGATATAAGAAATCTACCATCCCAGCATTTAATGTTTATTAGAAAGGGTAGTGGTTTTGGCATAATACAGACTGTCCCAATAAAAACTATACAATCAACTAAAAATTATAAAAAATATAAACTGTGCATTTTTGCCATATATTTTGACTCTATTTGTTAGACAAGATCCAAAGCTAAATCCTCGCTTTTATTCCACCCAATTTTATGGACCCTAAGCGGAGATATTGTCAGTTGAACACAAAGGATAAAATACCACTTGGGCCAGTTTCACCTGAAGGTTCAAGAAACTAAAGGTATAAAGCGTGTAGCATCATTGTGGGATTAAACCGTTTTCAAACAAAAGAATATTGTACAGATCAGAGTGAATGTATTATCATGCATTAAACTAATCAATATATTATTTTTCAGTGAAAGCACCAGAAATTATTATGTTGTGGGTGAAATGAGAGACTCACTCTCAGGGGGACAATAATCATGACATTTATGGAAATTTTGGGAATTTGACTGCTGAAACTAATGTAACACAGTCTACAAGTCTTTGAGGGACAAATGTGTGTAAAACGCTCTACGGGGAGGGACACTTTACCCTTCCCCTATTCCCCACTGCCTCCAAGGTGCCATGGAGAATATGATGAAGAAAGAAGTGCTCAACAAAGAGCAATCAAGGAAAGGATGGTTGTGTTCCAAAGGTCTCCGTTTACTTTTTTTCACAGGTGTTTTTTGAGAGTGGTTCGAACCTCTGCTGAACCTGAAGCTTGAGACAACAGACTGTTTAGAATTGAATTTTCCCAAATGCATTAGCATTGCGACATTATAAATTTAAATTTATGTTATTTTATTTGAATGTTTGTTTGTTTTTTGATTATTTTAATTTTTCAATAAAGAATGCTTGAAGTGAATTTTAAATGGCACTTTGTTGATATCAGGATAGCCGAAACTGGCCCAACAGGTTTTCAACTGCCTCAGATAATTAGCCATAACTCCTGAACCAGACCCACAAATTACACCAATAAAAATCTCATGAAAGCTGTAACACTCCTAAAATAATCACAAAACCCCATTTTGAGTGACTGAAATTTTTGGCCAAAAAATTAATCTTTTATTGTATATTTTTTTTTTGGACATCTGTATACCCTCTGCGTCTCTTGCCTGCCTTGCGCTAATTATTTTATATCAGTTCGCACTGTTAGGCGGCCTGTCTATTTGGTAGTAATCAAGTAATAGTTGTTGATATTTTAAATCATGTAGCTATGAATTGAAGATTAATTCCCATTGTTTCTAGCTCATAGAAATTGTCAAATAACAAGTTGACTGCAGAGTTAAGAGTGCACTGCAGGCATCTACAGTTTGGGTGCAATGAGCCTGTTTTTTTTCATTTTGTATTTTGTGAATAACTGTTTCACCAGCATTTTGGTCTGACAGAGTAACTTTGTAATCTATATTAGCATGATGATGATAGATCAATGGTACATTTTTCAACAAAATATGGAATTCCTTCCATTTGGGTGAGTGATGTTTCTATATGCATGTCTAATCAGAGAAGAACACTGGATACAAAAAAAATTTGATAAAAATTGCAAAGTGCAGAATGGCACGGAAAATGGCCAGATTCTGCACCTTCATTGATGCGCTACAGTGTACTCAAAGGAAAATATTACTTTGTTTTCCAGCAACACATTACACATCATAAAGCCCCCACAGAAAGTTTGGAATATTTTTTTAACCATAATTTTCTGATTTAATTGAAGATAATGTGCATAATATTTTAGTATCACACAAAGCTTTTTCTTTTAGGCTTCAATGACACCTTAGTTGGAGCATACCTGGTTTCTGAAATGAAGTTACTGCCCTTAGAAGGTAGCAGGGTCAAAAGAAATGTGCCAAATCTGGACTGAAAAGCGCTATTAGCTGTAATTCTTCAATACACTCATGATATGAACATAAAAGAGATTTAGGCAAGGGATAAACAATCATGAGTAAGTTAAACTTACCCTAATAGCGAGTTGGATCCTCCGTATGCTCCTATGACAGCCTGACTCTCCCTTCTCATACTGCTCACATCACGTCTCCTCACTCTGTCCTGGGGTATGGCATTCCTTCCTATAGCAGTATTCACACCGCTGTGCCCAAAGTGTTGCACTGGACACCCTTTTGCGGACTGCACGACCTAACTGATCCCATAAATTTTCGATGGGATTCAGATCAGGGCTAACAGCTGGCACTGCATTCGCTCTACTCCTTGATTTTTGAAGAAAGTCATCAATTAATCCTTGCTCTGTTGGACGAGCCTTAGCAGCGTGCAATACAGCATTCGAGTCCAAGTTTCTGCAGATATGGTAGTGCAACTGGCTTCCAAGATCTCATCATGATACCGAGCAGCATTTAATGTTCCTTCAACCAAAACCAGTCTCGTCTTTCATTCATGACATCCTGGCCCAAACCATGACACTTCCTCCGTGGTATGCTGACCTCTTTCTAACATCATCATTCTGCGCGTTCGCCTCCAGACTCTGACTCTGCCGTCAACGTTTTCAAACAGAATCTTGCTCATCACTGACTGATGTTTCTCCACTTGTTCAAGTTCCACTGGCGATGTTGTCTACCCAGCGCAAACGAGCCTGCCTGTGAAGGTAAGTCCTTTTAGGTCTTCCGGGCGTCTTCTTGCCTTCAATTGAGCGGCGTGAAGTCTGTCTCAATTTTGCTTGTTGAGAAAGATCTCTGCCATATCGTTGTCGATATCGTCTCTGTAACTCGGGTGCTGTGATTCTTCTGTTCCGCAGAGCACACAGGGTTATGATCCTATCCTCTTGTGGAATGGTCTTCTTTGGACGCCGCTTCTTGGTCTGTCTTTCACTTCCCCTTTGTCCCGAATTGGCAATTTAATTTCGAAATCATACCCTGAAAAACGCCAAAGTTTTGTACAACCTCTGTTCGAATTTACAGCTTCACTTTCCAATGCCCTAGCTTTTAGCCACATCAGATAACCTAGCCATGATGATTCTCAGGTGAGATACCAACATCAATGACCACTTTTGAAGAAGAGTCATGAACCCAAGAATCATTGTGCATTCAGCCATGATCAGACGCCTGTTCAAATCATGGTTTCATTCCATACATTCAAAGGCCTTGAATGCACCCCTACACTCTGCAATCCAACATGGGTAACCAAGGTGAGATCAGATGAATAGCTAAGTGGACTGAGTGAGAGCCCAGATTTGCACCTTTCTTCCTGACCCTGTCACCTTCTAATGGCAGTAACTTCGCTCCAAAACCAGTTATGGTTCCAAATGAAGTGTCATTTTTAATCCTTCAAGAACAGCCTTTGTCGTGAACAAAATATTATGCACATTTTTCTAAATTACATTCAATAATATGGTAAAAAAATATTCCAAACTTTCTGTGGGGACTTTATAATCAACAAAATTTTATAGCTTTGCACAGCTGTTGACCCCATGCAACCATCTATTTTATTTTTTAAGCAATCTTAACACAATTTGACACAGTAGGGAACAGCTAGAGCTATTACCTTCTGCAAAATCAGAAAAATCTATTGCGGAATCTTGCCCTATAGGCCTACAAAGTCAGGATAAATCATAGATGAGAAGTGAAGGTGGGTTTCTGTGGATAAATATGTATAGCGGCCCTCTATAGGCAATTGTCCCTTAGAGTCGTGTTAAACTAGATTTTAAGAAAAATCATATTTGCCCGCAATGAAATTCATAAATTAACCCTAATGGAGTCAGTGGTATAAATTAGCTGTCCAAAAGTGTGTTGCCATGATATATTGTATTATTCTGTTTTTTTCATAATAAATGAGACTTTCAAACAAACTGTATTTAACATGTGTCGAATCATTATTTTTATTGTCTAGTCCTTTTAATTTAATAGTTTTACTAACAGTAACATGTACAATTTGACATTTATATTTACTTAGATCCATTGCCATGGGTGGCACTACCACTTTTTCTGGAAGGGGCAAACGGGGGGAAAGTGAATTTTTTTTGGGGGAAGTGAAATTCGGGGGGAAAATATCAAAAATGTGAATTTTAAACCAATTTTGGCCCAAAATCGCTGATTTTGTCAGAATTTGGTGATTTTTTGGCCCAAATCGCTTATTTTTTGCCCAAAATTTGCCAGATTATTTTTTT
This sequence comes from Ophioderma brevispina, assembly GCA_023653785.1. Classification (NCBI taxonomy): domain Eukaryota; kingdom Metazoa; phylum Echinodermata; class Ophiuroidea; order Amphilepidida; family Ophiodermatidae; genus Ophioderma; species Ophioderma brevispina. The sequence continues at coordinate 33,245 of JAMKCH010039124.1, forward strand.
GGGACGGGGGAACCTGGGGGAAAGAAAAAAAATGGGGCGGGCTGAAATGCCCCCATGGTGCCGCCACTTTTCCATTGACAACATATCTACAGAAGCTTTCATGCTCACGTCTTCCCTTAAAAGTTACCATAACAATATCACTGCATGTACCATATTAATGCTTATGAGTGCCCATCAGTGGCGTATCTTGGGGGGTGCTTTCGGGGCGCACGCCCCTGGGGTTCATGCCCAAAACATGCAAAATCAGCCTATTTTCAGCTATTAAAGGTCCTTCCGCCCCCCCCGAGATTTTCAAAATTTAGGAAAAACGGGGTTTTGCGCAAAAAATTAGGGTTTTTTAACCAAAATGAGTTCATTTTGTACTGTTTCGCCCCCCTATGATGTTTCGCCCCTCCTATGATTTTACCCTGGCGCCGCCCCTGAGTTAGCCGCGCACCCTCCCTAGATCCGCGCCTGTAGACTATGGTACATGTTGACAGCATTATTGTATATACCAGGGGGAAGGACGCCCGATGTTCGATACTAGAGTAGGGATTTTGGAGTTTGCCAGGCTCCTGTGGAGCTCTATGGAAAAAATCCCTAAATCGGCATTAATATGCCTGATTGATTCCTCAAAAACAGCTTGATGAATTCATTCAATTTTTACCATACGGCAAGAAGACATCATTTAAAGCAATTTTGTTCTGCGAACTTTTAGGTCGTAGAAGAAATTTGGAGAAAAATGCATTTGAAAATTCAATTTTCGCACCATTTCAAAAATCCCTAGACTGCTGAGAACGTTATTTATTCAAATTTAGTCTCATTCTCATGTATATGGGGTCCTACCACGCCTATTGACTCCACGAGGTCCGAGCACGAACGTATACAAACGCACACGAGACTACGGCGCTCATGCAATACAACGTATACCTGACGTATTGACAGGATCTCGCTCATATCGGACCACATTTTGCTCAAATTTCCTTTCCAAGACCTGATTTGTCATAGTTGATCGCATTTTTTCGTGAAGTTAACGTATAACATTCGTTTTATGGGTGTGGCCTTTTGCAGTAAACCGTTTTCGCATAGTTATGACAGAAAAATGACCGTATCATGAGCCTTTAACACCATAGAATCTATATGTTTACTGGGCATTTATAGAGTGCTAATTTTCCGACGGATGCCAAATAAATCCGACCTCCCCCCCTGGTATATACAGCCCATCTAAAAAAAGGTAAATAAGTTGTATTTTTGGTTATCAAAATATCAAAACTGCTTCATTAAAACAAATATAATTTTAAGAGGAAAAAACCTGTATTATACACCTTTCAATCCCACATGGAACAGTTACAAATTTGACCCCTGTTAAAGGCCGACTCAGAGATTTCCCGAGGAGGGCGCCCTCAATTTCCAAAAAATCGTGTTTTTTGCATGTACATAATGCTTGTCCACATACTAATCACTGTGTGAAATTGCTAAGCTTAAATCGAATTCCTTCATATAGAAAATCACAACTTTGTTATAAAATTCCGGATCCGGAATTTTTGTTATACACAGTATCCTTTGGGACGTAATACTACACATAAATGTTTACTGCATCAAAACGAAAAATCCGATTCACCTCAAATTTCGGAATTGTGCATTTTAGGTTACTATCTTTAGTTCTTGTTGACTATTTTTCATTATTACACAAAAAAAAAAATATTTCGAAATCTCTGAGTCAGACTTTAATTTAGGCCAAAAAAACCCCAAGTTTTTCTCAGAAGAAATGTGAAAAATCGCAATGCAAAATGTGTTTTTTTTTTTAGAAAAATGCTAATGGGAAATGCAGGATTTTTTTTATTGCATTTTTTTGGCCCACTTTTCTAATTTTTTTCTGAAAATTAATAAAATCTTTCCAAGTGAGCAAAAACATAAAACTAGAATTTCGCGGTTTCGCTTTCGCGTTGCTCTATTCAAAGAATATAAGCTGTGGGCGCCCCATGCCTTGACCCTGGAACGTGACCTTTATCTCCTAACAATGAGGATCTATGGTACACCTATGACAAAAGTTTAATTTAAAAAAAAAAAAAAAAAAAATAATGAATTTTACATTTTTAGGCCATTTTAAACTTGCATCACATGACCTTGGACCCTTTCAACATGACCTTTGACCTCATCAACATATGACGGATCCCTTGTGCACCTATGACAGAAGTTGGGTTCCAATTGAAGTAAACCTTTCAATTGAGGTAATTTTTAAAAAAAAAAAAAACTTAACAATTTGTGACACACACATCACACACACATCCACACACCCATCCCACCTACACACGCAAAAAAACGGATTGCTAAGTGGTCGGCCAGCTATAGCTGGCGGGCCCACAAAAAATGTAGCGCTAAAAGACCAATTTTAAACAAAAATGTGCGCGGTCTTCTGAGACAAACTTTTTTTTTTGGCCTATCCCCTCCATATCTCAAAATGCTCAAGAATGCAAAAGTAGTATCATCAAGATTTTGAATCAGCAGGTCAACGTTGCCTAGAAATCATCAAAACATTTCGTGCAGACTCTTTTGCAAGGTCTATGGTTCGATCTACCGCTGGACTACCCTGGGCACTAACCACCTACAGGGTGTCTCAGAAAGAATTACACTCTAACTATAGGCGACCATAACTTCAAAAGTAAGTATCACATTTGAGAAATTTAAAAAGTACCTTAAACCACAATTACTTTTTAACATTTTAATGTAAACATCACTCGATTCGGTTCAGTAGTTTTGAAGAAAATAAGCGATTATGTAACACATGTCAATGGACACTCTCTTCCAAGTTTTGTAATAAAGTGATTCAGACAGAACAGGCGAGAAATAATCAATACTTCTTTCATTTTCTTTTTCATTTTATTTCTTTAAAACAAAATAAGATAATAAATGATGTTTTGCAGCAGGTTCAACATAATATTGCACATACATTACAAAAGAAATTTACAACAAGATTATTCATAATAATTTTTATTCAAATTAGACATCTTATTCCAATAAGATGGCGGATTCTACATTTAAATAATAAAGGCATGATTGAGTGCAAATTCAAAATTCCTGTGTTTTAATCTATACTCGTGCTATATGAAGTACTGGCACGAGACAAGATGGTTGATCAACATTTGTCGCCCATACAAAGGGCGTTTGTGCTTTTCAGATATGCCGAACCTGGTCATAACATTACTCTGGTCAGGCAAGAATTTAGATTAAGATTCCACAGAAATCCTCCTTACCAGAAGACAATCTTGAACAATGTTAAGAAGTACCGTGAAGGGGTACAAGTAAAAATTTGAACAAGAGTCGCTGTGGAAGGTGGAGAACCGCCCGAACTTTACAGAACATTGCAGCCATCAGATGGAGTCTTCGTCTAAATCCAAGACAAAGTTGCAGACGTAACAAGGTGCCACACGGCCCACACTGACATCCACAGATCAAGCTTTAACAGGATTACCCGCTTAGACCTGAAATTTCACCCTTATAGAATGCAAAGGAGGCATTCTTTCCAAGCAGCAGACTACCAACGCAGAATAACCTTCTTTTAATGGCTCAACACAAGGCCTGCAAGGTTTTTAACTGAACTTATCATGCTTATAGTTGGAGATGAGGCAACGTTCAAGATGAACGGACATGTCAGCACATACAATGTGAGGCATTACGCAGACCATAACAACCCCCAAGAGACTTTGTCTTTGACGTGCCAAATAACCAGCAGAAAGTAACTGTTTGGATGGGGATGATTGGTAATAATACCATCTTAGGCCCACATTTCTTTCCTTGAAACGTTATAGCAGCAGAATACTGGAACATGTTAAATCAAGTTGTGATACCTGAACTCCACCGCATAAAATGAAAGCATATTTTTACAAAAACGGAAAATCTACGTACATCTGAATCAATTCTTAGCAAACAGAAAAAGGTGAACATTGGTGTTTGAAACCGTTCTTAGATTTTTTAATGCACAACCTGGTTGAATATCAAACTTTACTTTAGTTTTCAATATTAATTCAAAGCCTAAACTTTTCTAGAAGCGCCTGATGATATGCATTTAAATTAAATGAAAAAGGAAGTTGCCTGGATTGGCGAAAGACATGGTATTAACATTAATTGTCAAAAAGACTGCAGATGTCGCATGACATTTCTTCATTTCTTCTATAATTTAAGTTGAAAAGAAAGAACTGGAAATTTCTTTTGTAATGTATGTGCAACATTATGTTGAACCTGGCTGCAAAATATCAGTATATCTTATTTTGTTTTAAAGAAATAAAATGAAAAAGGAACAAGGGCAAATGACAGAGTAGTAAGTATTGATTATTTCTCGCCTGTTCTGTTTGAATCATTTGTTACAAAACTTGCAAGGGAATGTGTCCATTGACATGTGTTACATAATCGCTTATTTTGTCAAAACTAACTGAACCGGAATCAGTCTGGTTACATAAAATAATGAAAATAATTGTTGGTTTAGATTCTTTTTTAAATTTATCAAATGTGAACTCACTTGTGAAGTTATGGTCACCAACAATTAGGGTGTAATTCTTTCTGAGACACATTGTATGATAACAGCTTCCGATTGGTTCATTACAGGAAAGAGCATGAGATAGCCATCTGGTAACCAATCAAATTAGTTTGATTCTATATCTTCTTTAAAAATCCTTACCACCATTCTTCGAGTATCTCTGGATTTGCTCATTAACCATGATATGAAGCTTCCTAGTACCAATCAAAATTAGTGCCTTACAAGGCAATGGATAAGCAGGGTTACAGGACAAGGAGGTAACCCTCCAAGCAGTGGCTGCGCCACAGGGGGCATGGGGGGCCTTTGCCAATTTTTTCTTGCACACCCCTACGTTTGTCCCCCCACCCGGGGGGGCCGCCGGGGATTTTTGGACAAAATTCAGCGATTTGGGGCCAGAAAAATCACAACATTTTGGGGGAAAAGGCAATCAGAGATTTTGGGCCAAAAAAATAAATTAATTAAAAGCTAAGAATATTGATAATTCCCCCCCCCCAGAATTTTACTTGTGACCCCCCCAAAAAAAATGTGTCACTTCCCCCCCAGAAAGAGGTCTGGCGCCCACTGCTCCTAGCCAATCAGACCGACTGTATTCATAGGTGGTGTGCCCCACCAGAAATGGCGTGAACCATACTTCGGGGGGGGGGGCGGGGGGGGGGGGGGGGTCAGGGCAGTTATTTTCAGGGCCCCAGGGCAAAGTATTGATTAAAATCTTGTTAGTATGTTATAGGCCTATGTTGTTTTCACTGTAAATGCGCATGGTACAGGAATTCACTATAGTTTGAGTAATTAATTTCTTGGCCTCCGGCGACAGCGCTGCGTTGCTTGTTTGCATGAACTGCGTATATTGTGAAATACTAGTGGGCGCCGTTTTGGCGGGGGAAGCGGGCCGTACCTAGTAACTTGGCCAAGAATTATTACTCCAACTATAATTTTTTCAGGGGGGGCAAGGGGGAGAGCTAGATTCCAACAAGGGGGGGGGAAGCTTGCCCCTGGTTACACCACTGAGTGCCGAAGGGGTTGGGGGGTTTAAGGAATCCCAGTAAAATCAGGTTCTTCCAAAAATGCAATTTCAATCATCACCAGTGATTAAAAACCTCAGTTTAAAGGCTGTGATGCAGGGATTTTGCGAGGATGGCGACCCTCAATTTCTAACAAATTGTTTTCTATACATAATGCTTATCCACATACTAATCACTGGTGAAAGATCTAATATCAAAATCGATTGTCCTTAATATAGAAAATCACACACTTGTATAAAATTCCGGATTCAGGAATTATTGGTTAACACAGATTACTTGGTAAGGTTATAATACATACCCGTATTGTGGCCTAATAAAAGCCAGGGGGCGGTGCATTTTCAAAAGGGGTGGGGAGGGCCGTTATTACAGTTCAAAATGAAAGTCGAAAATCCCGTAAAATCACCTACACGTTTATTTTGCCGATCACCAAAATACAAAAGACACGCAGCAGGGGGGGAGGGGGAGATGTTTCGTACCTCCCCAAGGTTCAAAGTTCCATTACTAATTTAAACTATTACAACTGTGAGCAACAGCGTCGATGTACAATACGGATTACGACAGTTACGGCCATTAAATCATGTTTGATTGAGGTATATGCTTAATCATTTTTCTGAATTGTCTTTTATCCAAAAATCGTTTAGGGGGGCGTTTATTAGAGCAGGGGTGTTTATTTGGAAAAAAACACGGTAAATGTTTACTGCATCAAAACGGAAAAAATCCCGATTCATCTAAAACTTTGGAATTGAGCGATTTAGGTGACAATCTTAAGTTATTTACATGTGCTAATAATACAAAAATTATATTCAAAAAACTCTAAGTGCCTTTAAAATTTAAAATATTGTGCAAAGTGCAAAAGTGAAATTCAATTGTAGCACGGGGGACTGGCGAAGGTTTTTTTTGTCACAAAATTCTAATGATTTTTTTAAAATGCTTTCAAGCCTATAATAGCCTCAAAATTAATAGGGCATAGTCCCAGGTTCAAATTTAGGCCAAATTGAGTCGAGACTACAATCACGGAAATAAAAAAAAGAGGTGGAACACTTTATGGCAATTTGGGAAAATTGACCCCCCTCCCCCAAGGTAACGTTGTTCCGATTCATGTGTCAGCAGCCTCGAAAGGTCCCCAACTTATGATGGGCGCCGTGGGGAAGACTTATGGTTAAAAGGGGAGTCCTATGCTTTTTAAAGGCTGACAAAGAAGATTTTGACATATATTTTTTTTTGGGTTGTTGTAATAATTGAAATAGTCTACCTTTGAAACTTAAGAGACGGTCACCCCAAAATGTCAATTTCTAAAGTTTGAAGATCGAATCAGAGTTTTGTTTTCATGCAGTAAAACATTATGTTGGAAAAACAGTGCCAAGGATACTTGTGTTTCTGGGAGTGGTGGGGCGTGGGATAGCAGTGTGGGATGTGTAGTTGTGCCTGTATGGGTCATTGTGTGTTGACCTAGTTGTGTTGCGTTAGTTTGTTTTTTGTTTTGTTAGGTGTGTTTTTTTGTATTTTGTGTGGGATGTGTTTTGATAGAGGTTGTTATGGTGTGTTAGTTTTAGGTGTGTTGCTATGTTGTTTTGGGTGTAGTTTGTTTGTTAGTTTGTTAGTGTTGTTGGGGTTTTGTGTGTTTTAGGGCAGTGGGGATGGGGGGGGGGGGT
>JAMKCH010039125.1:0-13963 GCA_023653785.1 Ophioderma brevispina
TAAAATTAAAAAAAATGAAATACTACAGCACTTCCACTATATATTTGGGAATGATGAACAAGGGACAGGCTTATTTCTTGGTGACAGGGACTGGAAACGATGAGTATGTTGAATGGATGGAAATACGTGGTTAAATAATCTAATACGAGATGGGATTTCCCTTTGGATTCAAGTATTTTACCATAAAAATAATTACTAACATGCCTCACTAAGCGATGGTTGTCTTTTTAAAAGGCTATGTTTGCTTTTACTGTCAAACATGATGGGCCATATTAGGTAGTTGTTACCCATAGTGCTTTTTTTTTACTGATTTCTGATTTTTGCCCACCATTTTAAACATCAAACTTGTCTATCGTGAACAACAAAGGTTATCCAATGCAGACAATCTGAGTTGTATTTTTTCCGATTTAAAGAGCTCTTTGGGACCCTTTAAAGTCACAAAACACCACATTGTATAAAGGCGGGAATTAAAGCGCATACACGTTGTCAGGCGAAGCATCGCGTCGCGCGGTGAAATTTTACTGCGTAATGAAGCGTGCGCGTGTTTAATGTACGTTGCGCGAACACATCTTGGGAAACGAAAAATAATATTTGAAAAATGTGAAAGGACCAAAACGCTAATTAGACCAGACGCCCCAATTCTCAATTTCTTCTGTTCTGGAGTTAGAGAGAAAAGGATGTTGATTCAATAGTGTATAAATATGTATTTTATTACTTGCACAATTACCAATTTTGAAGTTCAAAGAAAAAGTTATGAGTTAAAGAGACAGCTTGAAATGCGTGAAAAGTCACTGACTTTACTAAAACAACAGATTTCTCAATGTCAATTTTCGCAAAAGTTTGGTAAATTCAGACAAGATAACTCCAAAAGTACCGATAGTAAAAGGTAACGTAACGTTCTACGATAGCAATACGGTCTTCTCTAAGGATGGTTTTCTCAATTTTTCATTTTTCGATTTCTAACTAAAGAATATCCAATATTACTCAAATTTTGGAACAGAAAGTAAAAAAAATCACACTTTTTTGACATTGTTCTTATATTGCGAAAAGTAAGCTCTGATTTTCAAAATGAAAAAAACGTCCCCAGACAAATGTCTGTTTCTAAAAAATACATAAAGAAAATCATGAAAATTCAAAGTGTTTTATGCTGTCTGAAAATGTTGGGCAAAATCATGTTTTTTTAGTATTTTTCAAAATACGGAAAGTTTTACAAATTGATGCCATCACGGGTCAGTCCAATTTCTGCAGGAAATGATACTTTTACAGACAATTAATCAAATATTTGCGAAGTTACTAACCAAATGAGGATACTCGGAAGGCTAAAGGTTGACATGCCTTTAACTCAAAACTTGTCAGGATGTTATGTTGGATCCTTCCACTAGAGAGGAAAAAAGCATCATATGTAAATTTGGATTGTGATCGGGTTACTAACCTTTAAGAAGAAAACATAAGGATATTGAAATTGTGATAATTCGGCTCCAGTGGGGTGTTTGAATTAGGTGAAATGAATTACGAAAAAAGCATGCGGAGCCAGCATCCTATTTACTCTGTTTCTGAAATATCACTCCAAAGCAGCAGTTTTAGAATTCTTCTTATGTTATTGGAACTGCCAGAATAAATAGAACCTGTGTGGATAATCAAGTATTAATTCCTGGTAAAACAATAACAGAACATACAGCAGTAATAGTGGCAATTTGCCGATTGCAATGAAAGACAGGTGGTGCTAGAAAACATGGAGAAAATGAAATCAAAACAAGTAGTTAGTAAAACCTAATATGAGGTCTAAGTCCTGGAATCCCTAGCAGATTCGTCACAAACAGTTGGTTCATTTTGAAACTTGGGAATACCTTTCGGCGTATGACAGTCCGATGTTATGTTTCCCTGTAACCCGCCTGTGTTTTGGATTTCCTGCCTGTGTTTGAGATGTGAAATCCCTAAAAAGTTCATTACTTGTGTATAACGAAAATATCAAGCTTTCTCTTGTGATCACATCTTGTTCATGTGTGATTTTAGAGTAATTTTAAAATCAAAGGAACCAGTAATCAGAGGGTTGAGAATCATAAGGACGTAACTCGACCCTACAAGCAAATACTTAAAGAATTTCTTCTTATTCTGCTGTCATACTGCTTTTGAGAAATGTGATGTTTTAATATTTTCTACTAAGCAAATCTATTCATTACTCACAATGTAACATATATGTTAAAGCTCATATAATGGTACTGTAAGCAACACTTTTAACAGAACAATTTTATTCATGAACAGCAGAATTAAGAATTCTTTTAATATTTCTTTTAGTGTTTAGAAGTGTCCGTCCTTCTGATTGTCAACCCTCTAGTTGCAAATCTTTTTAAAAGTAGGGTGGTGGTTTGACACAATATTGTAAGCTATTAGGAGCATGCTGGAGTTGGTGAAAGGGCTGTTTCTTCAAAATTACGAATAATGTAAATGTGTGCCTCATATGATTCGCAAAATATGTTACATGGAACTATACCTTGACTTTCATTGTCCTTATCCTTTCAACCTTGATAATGCCTGTATAGGTTATTAATACAAAGTCAGTGGGGTTTTGAGAGTTGCTTTCTAATGAATGCACAAAACTGGGGGCATGCCAGCCATACAACCAAAGTGGTTTTAGTTATACCAAAGTTGTAAATCCGGTTTTGTCCCCGCTAACAGGGTGGACGGATATGGACGAAAACTGTGAAATGGGACAAGGGCCCCTCAACAAACTCAGCCAATACTGCTTTAAATGATTCATTTGCCTAGAGGTGAGCAGTCCCTCGGTGTATTCCCTGTGATTGTGCGTCTTTCCGTGAAACATGTATTACTTGAGTTGCGTTTGATTAAATGCGCTTATTCGTAAGAAAATATTACGTGTCCGCCCAGATTTTGGAAAACATTATTTTCAGATATTAGGCCTCTTCAGTTATAAAGTTCTGAAGGAGGCCGATTTGTATAATATTTTTAACTTTTTAAAAAAGGTTGTGATTAGTATTTATTGTGATGTATTTTTTTTAAGGTTTTGAATGTTTTAAACGTATATATGATAAACGTACTGACAGATAAATAACCCAATTGTGTTGAGTTGTCGTTAAATTTAATACTCAATCTCACCTCACTTAAATGAGGATTTATTGGAGCAAAAAAGATAATTGACCCGGATGCCCTTCCTGATGCCAAATGCCCCAGTTTTTGTCCTTGGGCCTAGCCTTTTGGTCAACTATGCCCACCATCAAGCATCAATGTTCTGGATGGCCGCCACTAACTCCTCGCAGATCTGATGCCTTGTAGGTAGATCTTCTTTTTCCATCTCCCAGGGTAAACAGCTACTACCCTCCAAATCCGTTTCCTTATAGAATCGGTCAGATTACCTTAGAGAATCGATGGGGGTGCTGGTTTTTAGCCGCCGACACTCGGCCCTGGGACAGGTTACTGGTTTACCAGGATACCAATAGCAAGCCCTCAAGGAAACCCTGAACCTGACCATATTTAAATTCACTTAACCATATCTTGAAAATTACACTGTTTTTGCGCAGGGTTATCCACTAACCCTGGAAGATTTTTGAAGTCCTAATTTATGTAATATTATCTGATATTTACTTATATAATATTGGATGGATCTGAGGGTGATATGAGAATATACCACAACAGGTCATGAAAATATCAAACAAGCCGAAGTGAATTCCGTAATTTTTTTTTTTTTTTTTTTGTTTTTTTTTTTTTTTTTGTTTTTTTTTTTTTTTTTTTTTTTTTTTTTTTTTTTTTTTTTTTTTTTTTTTTTATTTTTTTTTTTTTGGGGGGGGGGGGGGTTTTTTTTTTTTTTTTTTTTTTTTTTTTTTTTTATTTCTTTTTTTTTCTTAACACCTCTAAAAAATCCATCCAAATATTATTTTTGTTTATTAATATTGAAGCTGACTAGTGAAAATGCAACCCAATTTGCAAGGGGGGTTGTATTCACTTTCATGACTTTGCCATATGGCCTAATTCTGTTACCCTGGCAGGCAGACTTACTCAAAGTTTCGAAGGCTAACCTAAGCCTTGGTCTAAGTTTTGACACTGTCACTGACACTGAGTTGTTTTTCGCCAAGTTACAATGTTGACCGCATTTAAGTGTTATGTCCGGTGGGTAAATTCTCTTCTGTTTTATGTAGATTCTTCTTCCTCATGTAACACAAACCACAGTGTTTTTGTCGTCTGTGTGGTAACGCCAGCCTTTTCAATGTTTATGCCTTTGAATGCAAAGGATGTTAAAATAATTTAATGTGTCTCTATGAATGTTTTGTTTTCCTACAGCTTTGGTAAGAGTCATTGTTTGCAGCTAAATGCATTCCAGCTGGTACAGAAATAACTCATGATTACTGGCAGTCAAGTGGCCGAGCCAAAGGGATATGCACCAGAGCAACCCTCGGCCAACTTAATCGGTAAACGAACGAAGAAACAGCGCTAGAATACTATGAGACAGTTCAGAGGAGAGATATTCTAATGTATAAGTGGTATCGTGTCACCTTGTCCAAGGGTGTGGGGTCATGCATGATTTTTTTTCATCTGGTCCTAATTATTCCCAATAATAAGTTTGGTACTAAATGGTGTACTTGCTAGTGGATATATTGGGATAAACAAAAGGAGTCAATTGGGATTTGGTAAAACAAAAAATGTCAATTTCAATTCATATCATTGCCCCCTGGCTAACACTTACCCACAGGGATATTGTGGTACCTTTTTGTCTGTGTATGTTTTTTTTGATGAGGTTAACTGCGTTAGAGGGGCGTTTCCAATCGTCTTTGGACCCCCCTGATTTACCCGGAAGTAGTATCGATTTTGATATCAGAGAAAGGCCGTATTTTTCTCATTGGCGTCCTGAAATTTGAGCCCTCGAATCCATTTACATTCCAGATATAAACAAAAAACCCTGTTTTAGTGGTTACATAGCATGGGACTGTAGTGTAAGAGTGTGCACTTCCGGAGTAAATTGTGAATTTTTGCACACAATTACTTTAGCATTGATAATCCATAAAGATGGAGCACTTGCCCAACCCCCTTAATGGGCCCCCAGCATGGGTTTTTCAAGGTTATACAGGGGTCAAAAATCTAAATGTTCTGAATGTGTTAAAAAGCACACCATGGTGTTTTTCTGGTCACAAGGGATTCGCAAAAAGGTATAGTTTTACACTATCTATGGCTTATAGTTCCGAGATTATGGGGCAAAAACGTAAAAATTGGCGAAAAGTCAATTTTGGTGTGGGTACGTGGGTTCAAAAGTTAAAAGTTGCTTTGATTCAGTGTAATAATTGGTGCCAAAATTGTTTCTCTAGCTTTAAAGGATTGAAATAATGAATTTTTTGCCTTACCGTTCTGCTTAGTTTTCACGTTAATCCAACAAATAGGTCACAGGTCCAATAGAATCCAATAGCTCCAATAGCTGTTGACTTTATTCGCCATTTTTTGGTTAATAACCACACTTAAGATAGTCAAAATATTCCTTTATTTCATTCATGAGCTAAACCAACATTTGAAACACATTTTACAAAAATTGGAGCAATTTTTTTTTTTAACTAATAATTTGACAACTGTACAAACCAAAATTTAGTGTTTTTACATTTTTAACACGTTTTTGTTTTACCCCCATAATTCCTAAACTTTAAGGGTCAACAGGTAGTATAAAACTTATACCTTTTTGGAATCCTTGTACCAGACAGACTAATGGTTTGCTTTTCAACACGTTCGGAACATTTACAATTTTAACCCCTGTGGAACCTTGAAACCCAGCTTGGGGGCCATGAAAGGGGTTGCAAGTGCTTCCATCAATTTTTTTTTTTAAAAAAAATTATCAGTTTTTTTTTTAAAAATTATCCCAAATAATCACAATTTTATCCGGATTTGCCCACTCACATAAGGAATCTGATCACACAGTCCCCCCACTATAACCACTTTATTGCACAGTATTGAATTCGGGCTTTGCACATGCATTATTGCGGCTACCATCAAAACCGCAATTTGTTTTCCCACGGTACTTGATTGATGGGGTGTATGTGCCAAGTGCCAGGCGCCTTCATATCAAGAGAACGAACACAATGCACATAAATCGGAACAACCACCTTTAACCTTACAGTATTTTCTCGCTCAGCTCCATTTTGCTTAAAAAACAACAACATAGTTCCGGCTTATGGCTCCCAGTGGTTTGGCTATATTAAGAACACATGGAAATACACAGCATCAGTAAACCGAACACTTAAATGGGATATTCGCAACAAATAACTTGCTTGGCTTGTTTTGCATACACATGATAATCTATCCATATTTGAGAATAAAGGTGGGTGGGGAATTTTGGGAACCGTTACTCTTTACGACGATTTGAACCCATGCGATACCATTATTTCAAGTGGAGACAAAAAAAGGGCAACGAGCGATTTCTTCCACTTGAATAATGTATTCACATTGGGTTCAATTCGTCGTAAAGAGAGTATCGGTTCCCAAAATCATACCTTTATTCTCTTCTTTAAACAGCAAGTTTTCATTTAAGGTCATCTTTAACCCAATTTCGTAATACGTTACAGCTTAATAACAACAGGGGCTGCCATCACCCCTGAAAACGATCGAACACCCGCTGGACGCAACGATCATACGCAATGAGATGCAACGTTGGCAGCGCGCGGAACATAGCAAAACGCGTATGACGTGAGCGCTTTTGCACCTAAAAAAACTTAATACGCAGAGCCGTACTACCTGGGTTCAATTAAACGAATTGAACCTGGCCATCAGCCAATGAAATGGCTTACATTTTCACAGCTGTTTAAGAATGTCATATTAAGATAATTTCTGCTCACACAAACATACCATACATGAACTTGTCAGTGGTGGCACCAAGGGGGTGCAAAGGAGGGAATTTCCCCAAATATTTTTCTTTTTCCCCAACAGTGTCCCCCCCCCAAAAAAAATAGCAAGATTAGACCCCCCACAACATGTTGTGGAGGGGCTATGTGATCATGAAAATGGATGAATGCCTGTCTGGATGGATGTGTACATGAGTGGAAGAAAATTCTTTAATCCACTCTACCAACTACACCAAATAGTCAGTGAGATGAGGTCATGTGCCGTATGATTTTTGAATGGCTTATGAATACTATCTAATGAGCTCATTTGAATGTTTTCAATAAAATTTGATTAAACCACATTTATGGGGCCTTCTGCATAATTGTTTTAAAAATATTAAAAAATATCAGTTTGCAAATGCCAATGTGCTTGGCAAATGAGACAAAATTGAGATGCAATTGGAAAGATGTTATGTCATCATGATTCATGTGTGTGTCAAACGTTTAGTCCGGTGGGCTCTCACTTTTGGTTTGGATAGGGATGTGCGGCCACTCCTCACGCCGGCCAGGTGTTTCAACTACTACCCCGAAAAATATACCAAAAATGACAGATTTGCTACCCATCCTTATACCTGCTTTGGTGAAGGTTTGAGGGGTGAAGCCCCTGAAGCTGAGAGAAAACTGACTGTTAAATGTATTTTGAGCCATTCTGGCAGCACTATTTTTCACATTTTTGGTTTGTAAGCATTCCTCATATTCATGTGGTTTGTAAGCATTCCTCATACTCTTTGACCACTGTAAAAATATACTTGCAGTAGAAATGCAACCCTTTCTTATACAAATTTTCAAGAAAAAGGGAACGTTCATTATACCAAAATGGCTGAAAATGACACACTTCTTGGCCGCACATCCCTGTACCCCATAACCCCCCTACATTTAGTATATCCTTTTGGTTAACATTTTTTCACTTTACTGTAGCTTTTTAGTGCAGTGACTGATCATGTTTGTAGTTGGAATGCTTATACATTGAGACAAGGGGTTTTATGTGGAGTAACAGATGAGGTCAAAGGTCATTCGGGGTCTCTTAGGGCCACTATAATGCTCTAGTATACACCCTTTGGTTGGCACTTTTGCAACTTACTGTACCTTTTAGTGCAGTGATGGATTAAAGGTGCAACGAGAGATTTTGAGACATCCATGTAAGGTGTCATATGTAGTGATTTCATATTGATTAGACACTCAAACGATTTCTTACCTTGTATATTGGTACAGAAATGTCTTAAAAGTGGAAACAAAAGGTGATTTTTGCAAGCTTATATTTCAATAGAAAACATAGGCTGAATTTTGTATTTGCTCCTATATGAAATTAGAAATTTCACAATTTCTGTACCAAAGAAACAGTTTTCAGCTTAATCCTTACTGATGGTGATATTTGTGATATAAAGCTTTACACCAGTGCCAAAATCACAATTTTCATATTTTTTCGGGACACCTGTTATTTGAAATCTCTCGTTGCACCTTTAAGTTCATACTTGCTATGCTTATGCAGTAGACAAGGGGTCTTATGTGGAGTAACAGATGAGAACATCAAAGGTCATTCAGGGTCATATATTCTCTTACCTACCTTGACCACATAATCGGATGACGATTTAGGACTGCTGGCCCTCTTTTTTAAAGAGTTATCTCTCTCTACAGTCTGAGTCTTTGAGTTCAGTTAAAAACACAAAAAGCAATAAAAGGGGTTTAATATCATTACTGGTCAAATTTTAAAGTTGAGCAAATTTGGAATTTTAAAAAATGGTGCAAATTATAGTAAAGCTCATCTAATTAATGTAGCAAGAATCCAATCAACTAAAGTTCATTAATTTAACATTTTTCATTCTTTTCATGCATACTATTCAAGGTATAGGTGGACTTTGTGCAATCCGACCCTTCTGATATATTATGCCAATGATAGATCCAATATGGCCACCAATGGTTTGCAATTTTGAAGAATTTTGGAATGCGTTCTCTTGACCAAAGTGTACACCTATCCACATAAAACTTGGTATTTAGATAATTACATAATTTTGCCTTGTACTGACGATTTTATTTCTTTCTAATAATATGAAAAGGTTTTGATAATATCAAAAATATGAAAAGTACATGATTTCCAGCTCATGAATATGTTTAATGCTAATTAACCCAATCGTGGTAGACTTTTTACAAAATAAAAACGTCAGTACAAGCAGTATTATCTAATGAACAACTCCTGGCAAATGGCATTTTAGTTGAAGAAACAAAACTGGACTTGTGCATCAAAATGATGCTTGTTGGTCAAAATAGAAACTGAGAATAGCACATAGGTTTTCCGATACTTACTGGTCACTTAACATCACCATTGTTCTTGCAGCCTTTACATTACTTTCCTTCCCCCCTCTGTAAAAGAGTTGTATTTGCCTGATTCCCTGATCTGTATAGAACAAAGTGTTTCCATTTGTTTTTTTTCTGTAGTTTTTGCAAAATAAATCCTAACTAAGGTCTAAACGTGTTGCTAAGGAAACAAACATTATTAAAATATGGTAATTAGCATTTTTTGATTTTTCATGGTTGAAATTACTAAAACTGGACAAACAGAAATTGATTTCTTTAAGGAAAAGACATTTTTGGTTAGGATCTTTCTACCTTACAAGCATTTGAAGGTCCTTAACTGGGAGTTACCAAATTAGGGAAAATCAGCCCCAATGTTTTGACAGTAGTGAGCATCTATTTATTCTGTAAAAGTAACAGGAGTAGAATTGCATGGTGTGATGCCCAAGAGACAGTGGCGCTTCATTTATTTGGGAAGCTATCTTATGAAACGAATATGATCTAATAACCATTAAGTGTTGTCTGAAGGGCACTCTGTTTGCAGTCCTGCATTTATGAATGACAAAACCAGAATAAACAAAAATTATGGTCAGCGGAGCTTTTGACAACTGATTTGGATTATTGAGTCCACAAGTACATCCTGTGTAAATTTTGACGATTCATAGCGACAAATCAGATTTTTTGTGTCGCCTGAACGAATGTTCATGGAGCACTTACTAGTCCAAATTGTGTGTCCGTCCATACGTCCGTGATGTCCTCTGTCCGTCCGTATGACTGGTTAACCTTTTTTAAAAATGCTCTGTATGGGGGTGAGGCTCAAGCTATCTCCCCCCCCCGATTTAACTTAACTGAAATGGATGATAGAGTGAGTTGCCGCCATATGATGATGTGCCTTTTGGCTGCATTATTTGCAATATTCATCGAATATTGCTTACTTATTTGCATATTTTTTCAGACATTTCGGTTAACCTTTTTTTGAATGCTCTGCTGCTTAACGCTAATCCCGATTAACTTCACCCTTGGTAGGGTGATAGAGTGAGGTGCCAGAATATTATTTGTAGCTTTTGGCTGCATTATTTGCAATATTCATGAATATTAATATAGCTTATATTGGCTGGTCAAATGATCATCCTTTCCCCGCAAGTATTGGTGTGCAGTATCTGGAGTTCCGTAAGGTGTATAATGATTAACTGGTGGAAGGAAGCTGTTAAGAGTTCTTGAACCTGTTAGATGGTTGGTCATATTTTCTTTAAATATGGTTTTCCAACATGTCTCTCTATGTAGAATGGACATATAGAGGGCGCTATAACATATAAATCATGACCTTTTTGTAGGCCTATATGGCAGATTCCCGCATGGATTTGTCTATTTTTACATAAATAATAGCTATTGCATGTCCCTACATAGATCAGTTGTCAAAATTGTGTCCTCAAGCTTAAATTGTCTAAAAATAGAACAATTTGATGGAGTCAAAAGCTTTGAGGGCAGGTGTAATTTTTCTCTGTTAGTTTAATGCTACCTAGACCACTAGATGTTGATGATCAACTCAAACAGCAACTCCCTGAGTGCACTGAATTAGTGACTGCGCCTGGGATTTATTACATGCCCTAATCCTGTGTGCTACAGCCAATTGGTTGGGTAATTACAAATGTTAATTTGATGTCCAGTGACCCGCTTAATCGGACACCTCGGGAGAAGAAAATGTCCCGTTTAACCAGAAATCCCGATTAAGAGAGTACACATAACCCTAGGAACCAAAGATATTGGGGCATCAAATATTAAATGTTAACCTGCACAACACAATAATGCTTGTCCTAGCTTTTTGATATGTATGCCCCAATGAGAACGTAAAAAGGATTTGGCACATTAAAATATGACACACGTTCTAAATTATAGAGGAAGCATGTATATTTTCAGTCAAAATGTCCCATTTTCAACGTATTTTTTTTTATCAAATCTATGTAATTACCAGGTCAAAATGTCCGGATTATCAGATGAAGTGTCCCCAATTAAAGGTGAATTTACCCCCTGAAACGGTTTCCTGATCAGCAGTTTCATTATCAGAAAATCCCTTTATCAGGATCCGATTAACCAGCTTCGACTGTATTCCATATTAGAGCTGGAAGGGTCGGCAGGTATAATATACTTTGATTATTATTTGTAGATTAATTCAAAATGTTTCTATCCAATGACTAAATAACTCTACCACTTTTGGTCATCTTTGTTTGAAATATCAAAGTCAAACATTACCCAAAATTCCCCTGGAATCCAGCAAGCACAAAATTGGTAAAAAGTGGCAAATCAAGGCTACATAAGGAGTGTACTTTCAACACTCCATGTATGATACTGATTGTGTGGTATAAATGACAGAAGGAGATATTTTTTTAGTAGACGAATTGTTCACAATTGCACTTGACTCGGGTTTTAGACCATTACCGAGTAGCGTTTTTAAGGAATTATTGAACAAACAATTACACAAGAAAACCTCAACTTTGTTTTTTGAGCTTGCCCTGCTATCGTAATATCCCTATAGAAAACCATGCTGTGATTTTAACACACGACAGAAAATACTAATCATCATTCCATTACTTAAAGATGGGCGTTTGTGGTTTATCATATGGGAAACATTCAAATATGTAAAAAATCTGGGTTTGAAAAACAATGGGGGGCCGCTTCTTTCTGCTAATTTTTGATCTTTCCCTCTAAGAAGAGTTACTTATATAAATGCCAAAATCTCCTGAAGCCATGTTAATGACTATCAGAAAAGGTGAACTTTGATCGTGCATTAACATGATAAATCACTTTTTTGTGTTTTTTATTCAAAGTAATTGTGCATGGAAGAGATATTTTCCTGTTGTGGTACCATTTTCTATCCAAATCCGCCCTTTCATGGCAAAAGGGCGTAACTTGAGTTACACCCTTTTGCCTTGAAAGGGCCACCCTGCAGTACCATTGCATTATGGGATACATTTTTCTTTTTAAATGTTGAGCCTAAATAATGCTAACAATATTTTTTTTAAAAATAAGTATCCCATAATGCAATGTTTTTGCAGGATGACCCTTTCAAGGCGAAAGGGTGTAACTCAAGTTACGCCCTTTTGCCATGAAAGGGCCAAAATACATAATCAGGATATGAGAAAGAAATGTAAACTCTGCCAAGGAGGTGATACTTAAGAGAATTGTGGGTATTTCTTGACTTTCTTTCAGGGGTGCAAACCGGTTGCCAGGTGCTGATTTCTTTCAAAATTCATTGAAGTAGCATAGGTAGAAGAGAACTTTCAAATCTTGTTTATTAGGCTTGGTTGTATCATGTACAGGGGCGGATCCAGGATTTGAAAAACGTCAAAATTACCGGGGGCTGAAAGGCTAAACTTGTCCAAAATGGGCTGATTTTGCAAGATTTTGCAGGATTACCGGGAGGCGCGCGCCCCCTCTGCCCCCTCCCTAGATCCGCGCCTGATGTAATCAGCCATTCAGAGATACTGTAGGAAACATGGTACCTCGGGTTAACTTAAAGAGACATGAGATTTCCAGAAAGAAGTGCCCCCAATTTTTGTTGAACCCCATTTTTTTGCATATTTGGAATGCTTACCAATGTATTAGATCACATCTGAAGTGAATAAGCCGAATACGCTGTCTTTATGTAATAAAATGATGATTTAGCAATTTCTGTCGTGCACGACAGAAATTCAAAGCATGGTTTTCTATGGGGACGATTATGATAGCAGCCAAGTACAAAACAAGGTTTGCAGTTTACTTTTGTACTTGTTTGTTCAATAAACGGTCGAAATGTTCTCGGTAGGTGGTCTTACTCTAGTAGCTCATGGTGGTTTTGTTTGCAATCTATGTCCAGAGCTAAACTCTTCAGGAATCCACTAATTGAAGGTCCAGGAACAATATTTGGTTGGTAACATAATTCCCACTGACGCCGAAAATGCTGAAATGGCCACGCCCCTTTTTGGGTGGTCACGCCCCTTTTGAGCGAATTACTACTGACTGTATCTACAGAACCGTTGGACCTAGGAGGTTGCGAGACTACTCAAAATGTGCGGAATGGCCACATTATGGGGTGGGGGGTCAGTAATATATTTTCATATCCAAAAGTCAAAGGTTTTTAAGATAATTGTCAAAAACTGATTTCACTATATTGCGCAATATACAATTATGAATGAATTCATAAGGTTTTCATGACAAAATAGGAAAGGAGTTCACCATACACCTTGGATTTTGCTCTAACTATCCTCAGGGATAATTTTTGGGGTAGCTAAGGGTAGGTCACAAAAAGATAATTCATATTCCTTTCCGTTCTCAAATGGCAGTCCGTCAAAATTTTGTGACTTAAGCAAAATTGGGTAATATTAGGTGAAAACCGTGCATTTTGTAAGTGCTGTTATAACAGTGTATTTGCTCCACAACTCGATCAGTTATGACGTTTGTAATGTACAGAGCTGTTGACCATTTGGATTTCAACTGGGATATAATCAGCATTTTAATGTTACTTATCATTTGCATGGGGGGGGGGGTCAAATGGCCCATCGTAGAGTGAAAATATATTGTTTTCCATTTTATAGGGACTTAAGTTAATGTTAAGTTAAAGTCCCTTCAGCAGCAAAGTTAAATGCTGCTGAAGGGTCTTTAAATGATCTAAAGCAATAACTGCATGCTTGTGACCATGAAACAGGCAAAAATGAAGATCCCCCCCCCCCTATACATGAAAAAGTCACTAAAATAACCTGAACTTAGACGGCACGCCGCGCCGCGTGGTGGGAATAGCGACTTCTACCGTGTATTTTTCATATTGTAGG
>JAMKCH010039126.1:0-18185 GCA_023653785.1 Ophioderma brevispina
TGTTTGAAAAGAAACTGACATTATTGTAACTGAACTCATCATTATTACATTTTCACGTAATTTTTACCGTTTAGGTAAATATAACCCAATCACTTAATAAAAACACTCTTGGACTTGCCAACATCTTGCACAAAAATGATTGTGAGGAAATTTGATCCCTTGAAAAAAGATACTTAAAAATATTGTTAGGGGACAAAAACATCAACACGACGTTCCTGACCCCCAGCAACATGGGAAAACACAAATAACTCATTTCGCCAAAATTATTTCAAGATATGTAGATACTGCTCTTGGTATAGACTAGCGGGCACGACTCATAGCGTTTATAAGGTGACGCAACCCTTACAAGTACATAATTTTGCTAAAACAAATTGTCTAAAATTCATAAAACAGTTCTCGCGTGTTCTCCCTTCTAGTATGATGCACCATTTTCGTGAAGAAATTAAATTCCATCTCCTTTTTTCTCCTGAATATCAGTGACCAGCGATTTGTACACCGCGTTCCATGACTCCAGAAAATGGTGTTATTGATAAGTAAATCCGCCCGTTAGGAATAGATGAATAGGACAACGGACTTCGATCTCTGACTGCAAAAACATTGTAAATTTTCCATGACGTTAAAAGATTTTTTTTGAATTGTTTTCACCGCCCGGTTTAGAGTGAACTACGCCTCATTCACGATAAAATAAAAATAAGAACTTCTGCTGGGAGTTATAAATTGATCGCTATATTTCATCGTTTATTAAAAAAGAACACGAAGATGAGAAAATCATGAAAGAAGTTTGATTGGCAAGCTTGGAGCAGAACCAACACTCATAACTTAATCCTATTAATATTGGACCTTCTTTCTATTCAATTAAAAGTTTGTTGGCACCGGTTTTTCACAGCATTCAAATAGGTGAATGATTTTCGATTTCTGCGATGAAATCAAAAAATTAAATAGCAGAAATGGGGTTACGCGGCACGTTACGGGTTTGGTTCTGCACCCAGATGTTAGGTCACAGTTGCAAACAATTTTTTTTCTATTAGCTTTTCACCTTATTCCCTTGCGACATAAAGGAAATGAAATTGGGTGTCAATAAAAAATTGAACACACAGTAGAACCTCTAACTTTATTATCGGTGAAAGAGGACGGGTAATTGGTTCCCACTTCATGAAAATAGCTTAATCTAAATCGGGGTGATGGTTTATAGCAGCTGCAATATTTCAGTTTGCATGGGTAATAACAATGACTCTGCAGTTCCAGATGACAAAGAAATTTGAAGTGTTTGGTCTTCTACATACCGAGGGATTTACTTTATCAATAGCCCCCCATTATGCGGGAGGAGTAAGAATCATGGAATCAGATTTGAAGATGGACGAGGATGATCTTAACCGACGACGGGTTGGTTGAAACCGCAAGAGCATCTGAGAAATGTTACTTGGAGCTGATTGTGGGGGCTTTGTTACATAACAGCAGAACTTTGAATTGATTCACTGATCAATGGGCAGCCAGTGGAGAGAAATCCAATTTAGGAAGTGAATGATTCAAAGATGTTCTATATAGATAGAGAGGCCAAACGTTACGTAATCATTGAGAAATTTACCGCTCTCATGTTTTGGTCCGACCAAAAGAAACCTAAGTACCAACAATAGAAAGCAATGCTGGCCCCCCGATTCTTCCAACTACTGTGGGTGCCGCTTTGCATTGATACACTAATCGGTAGTGCTACAAATTAATGTTGTGTTAGATTGGCCAGTGTAATAATAGTGTACCTGATCATGGCGTTCAGATACTCTTTTTTTCTCATAATGGCAAATGCGCGTGTAACCAGAAATGTTCTATTCCTCCCTGAAATACATGAGCGTAAGGCACTGGAAAACTGCTATATTAACACTGCAAAAATACTAGTTTCTCAAATGTGTGACGTTCCCTTACATTTATTAAGAATGGCAGTCAACCAGGCTGACCAGAAAGATGTACATAGCTGGCATCCAGAAATCAGTGAAGAAAAATACATTCTTTTCAACTACACAGCCTGAGCTGGGCTTGCTCTGATGGCTGGGAGCTAACATGCCTACTCATTAATTCCTATTGGCTAAAAGTGTTTCCACGCTACTGAACAACAATAAAGACCTGTACAGAAAACTTATGTGGGGCTAGTCTGAGATCAAGCTCTTCCTGCTCGTGGTATAATCTTAAAACTTGTTTTGACTCTTACATTAGTACCCACTTTTAAGAAGGGTGTCCCCACCGTAAACATTTTTTTACAAAAGCTAGGCCAAACATTGCATTAACAATCAACTTTTAACTTATACTATGCACAATATAACAAACTAATCAAATTATACCAATATTTAAGATTTTTTGACAATGCAACACATTTGAAATAAGATCTATTTCTGTTCAACCAAACTTTCTCATTTTTATAAAATTCTTTAACTGGACGTCTTCTTCCTGCTTACCGTTTTCTTAATATTCCTACATATTTATAAAAAAAGGGCATTACATGAATCCACACCATTGTTTTAATAATGCATCCGAATCAAGGTACTTGATTTGAATTTACACTAACGCAAAATATTTGACAATTGTGCATTTAACTTTAAACATTTCTAAAATTTTAGATTTCAAATCTCAAATTCTATTCTGGTTCTTTGCCTATACTGCACAAATGCCATCCAATTTTTTACTTTTAAAACTTTTTGCATGCTTTCTCATGGGTTTTCCAATCTTACTCACGGCATTTTTTCAAAATATAACCTTAACTTAATACGAAAACCGTCACATATTAAGATTTCATAACTTTCAATTTATAATTCAAATCTAATATCCCTCTTCGTAATCAAATCAGTAGTCAAGTCAGTAATCAACCTTTCCTGGTGCTCTATCGTTCCTTCATATCGAGTACGAACAGGGGTGCCAGGACGGATAGGGGAATTGATGTCTCTCGCTGCTTGTAATTCGCTTGTCTCTCTGGAGTGGGGGTTTATTCGCTAGCGGCACGGAGATTTGCATGCGGCTCTCTTGGTATAGTCTAGGGCTCTGGAAGTGAAGATGCGGCTTCTTCACACTCTCTTCTCCAAAATTGATCAGGTTTATCTTCTGATTATAGTTGAAAGGGGTTGTCCTTCCTAAAGCGGCGGAACTGCGGATACGCAACTTGCTCATCTGTATCTGGTTGACTAACATCATTAGTTAGCGAATTCTGTAAATGGAGAACAATTTTAAGCTCTATCATTGCCTTCCTACTTGGGTTTTAGTCCTATAAAATGAACTATTTGGGCACAGCAATTCAATGAATTAGTATCAACGATTTTGGTAATTTAACCCATCATTCAAACATTGCAAAATACGAAATGGACCAATCCATTTTGGGACTAATTTGTTTCTTGGGCACACTTGGGTTGGTAAGATTAACTAATTGACCCACCTGATAACGCTTGAACCTCAGTTTCTTATCATAATTCGTTTTTTGTGGTTCCAAGATTTGTCGTTCGAATCCCGAAACTAATTTGGGAAGCATCTTTCAATCAACCGCTCTCCCAAATGTCAGCAAATGATTAACAGATTTTGCACTGCTATCCAACTTGATCATAGGGACCAACATACCTGAGCTGGCAATCTCGGCCTCTTACCTGGTAAGGTAATAATGGATTAAATCCAGTGAAGAGTGAACAGTTTATTATAGGCAGTTCTTTTGCGGTACCAATTCATCCCAATCACATCACCCGTAAATAATAACAAATGCCTTAACTATCTGGGCACCAAGGGCGATTTTGCCTTTCTGTTTGGCCATCACATTCCGGATGTCCTGCGCTTGTCCTACACTTGTGGATGCCAATCTTTAACAGAGAATTGTACTACTTTGTTATTCAAATTGGACACCTGATCACTATGTCACTTTCAGAATTGAGTGCTGAGTAATGTTATTTGTTGAATAGCAATCCGCCACAGCAATTTGCAGTTTGTCTCGCTTTAAAGGGTCTAGATAATAAACTTCGTAAGTAGTCTGTGATTCTAGCAAATACCATACCCATTGGAATCAGACCAAACTAGCTCTGCAATATCCGCTGCAACAATCTGGAAACGTCTCTTTGCTTGAATTGATTTATTAGGAGGAGCTCTAACCTGGGAAAGGAGCGCGCCTGTCCTCTGGCAACTTTCACATGCTGACAGAAATCTGCAATGTCGCGATACATGTACGGCATAAAATGAGGGCATGCTTTGTGCATTGTTTTGTCTACAACCAAATGACCAGAAGAACGCGTACCATGAAGTTGAGGTAGACTTCAGGAATTAGAGAAGTAGGAACAACGGCTTGCAATGTACATGTTTTCCTCTAATCCGATGTCGCTTCCATAGAATTCCATTTCTAACTACCAACTACTTATACACGCGTCTATACTTTCTCCAATTGGGATCCCTGTCGCACTGTGCATAGGAAGGTGGTACATTGTTAATCCAACAATAGAAACGTCCTGAATATGAGGATCTTCTGATTGCATTTCCCAAGAGGTCAAGTCATTTGCAAAACAAAATGTGCTATAACATCTACAGGATCTTTCAAGTTGGTATTTTGCTTGCTTACTTACTTTGTCACTTAATACATTTACTACTTCACTTACACATTTCATTTGACAATATGTCTTCTCATTCGTCAAGCTTGAGTCACCTGTGGAACGTTTGCACTAATGATCTTCCTTCGCCTCTACGTGACAGTGCATCTGATTTCTGTGTTTAGAAACCTTCTTTGTGTACAATTATCCAAGCAGAGGATCATTTTCCAATGCCCACCTTGCTCTCCGGCCAGTAGGATCTACATCAATTGGCATTCTACGAAGACCAACTAAGGGCCTTATGGTCGGTAACAATTTGAAACTGAGATTTACTAATAATGTCTAAATTTGTCTAACAGTACCAGACAATCGCCCAAATTCGCGGTCCATAGGTAGAACCATTGCCGTTCAGTTCTTGTAAGGCTAATGCTGGCATACGCGATGACTCTTTCTTTGTTAGATTCTCTTTCTGAGTAAAACCGGACCCTATAGCAATGACAGAATATCTACCATAACAGAACTGAAAAGGAGCTCAAAGTGGGATAGGCCAAAATTGGTGTTTTGACCAGGGATTCGCGCAAAATTCGAAATGAATTTTTCCATCCTCTGTCGCTTGAAATGGACAATCTTTCCTTGTGTAGGGCTAGCAATGGTTGAGCAATTTGAGCTAGTTCTTTATATATCTTCTTGTAGAATCCTGTTAATCTAACCCAGCCCACGTAAGAAGAACCATGAGTGGTCTTGCCATGTGATACCATTTTGTGTTTGTCTATGTTCATAGTATCTGGTCCTAATCCATCCCTTTGGACACTATGTACCTAAAAAGGAGACCTCACGACAAAAGAAGTTGCAATTTCTCTGTTTGGGCTTTTAACCCATCGTGCCTGGCCTTAAGCGCTCAAGACTCAGCCAAATGTTGCTAAGTTGTCCTCAAATTCTACCAAATATGACTTACTCGATGTAAAGACAAACTTTGGTCCAATGCATGCCTGGCAAAAGACTAGTTCGACCAACCTCTGGAATGTGGCCCACTGCTGGAATTTTAACCCCATGGGCTAACATCCACCGTTTTACACAACCATCGCCTGTCGAAAATGCCGCTACGTTCTTTACTATCAGAATCAAGTTTCACTTGCCAAAAACCATGGGCCAGGTCAATTGTACTAATAGCAACTATCTTGGAGGGCATCTATCGAGTCATCTATCGTGAAAGGCTGACAATATTTCATTGTAGATCTATTCAATATCGATAGCAACCAACGACCATTCGATATGTGGGGCCCAGAACATTTCTTTTCACCAAAAGGGCTGGAGCTGACCAACATGAAGTTGAAGGTTGAATTAAACCATCCTCTAATAACTCACTACCTTCTTCCTCAGTTCATTATGCAATTTTTGGCGTACTGCGATATGCCGTTGCCTAACTGAGTATTATCATCTGTATTTATCTTGTTGTTGGAATCAATGAGTCCTTCCATAGTCCCCTAGGATTCTTACAAAATAATGTCTTTATACTCAATCAATTGGGCTTCACTTTGTGCATTTGATTCCGGAGTTAATCGACTGTGACCAATCAAACTCTGATAAAGGTACACTGTCTGCAACAATAAATGCAAGTTACAATTGTTTACCAGAATTAATCTCACATATCCTCATTGTTTCCTCATCACCTTTTTGATTGATAACTGAAGAAATTCCAACCCCAATTGTTTATCCCTATACATGTACACTACATCAGATATATTCAGACCAGCACTTTGATCAGATCATCATGAGTACTAGTTAAAGTACAAGCTGGCAGAATATGGAATATGAATTTGGTTCAAAAATTCCTTCTAATCAGAGGCTACAGGCACGTGCCCATGCTCGCCAGTGAAAGAATTCTCAATTGAATGATCATTTCACTATTTGGAGGAATATATCACCATTTCAGCAGAAACTGCACAACAAGAAATTGGAACAAATTGTTCTCTCTTTGAAGAAGATTAGTTTGTACTCCGTCTACAGTGATCCTTAAAATTAGCAACATCCAAAAACATTGTTTGCTTCAAAATCCCCAATCCCAATAATCATAGGATGTTTGATTTACGTGCAACCAAAATCTATGTGAAATTGGTTTTGTGATATTGTTATAGGAACAGATATTAATCCTAAATATCTAAGGTTCGCCCACACCTGACAACTGATTGATCACAAATGGCTTCAACTCCACATTTCAAACCTGGCATGTCATTATACAAAGTTTCACTGATATAGACCATTCAAGCACCTGTATCCTATGAAAGCATTTGTAAAATACTTTCTACAGAACTCGGCTATATGGATAGGAATCAACTTTGTACATAATGATTTGATTGAGCATTTGTAGAATATCCGCACTTCCACTCACATCAGGATTTCTATTTTCTCCATTCTGTTTGGCGATTGAATCCGCATCGGACAACCGGTAATCTTTCCCGAATCACTATCAAAATGACTTGCTTTGGTTTCTAGAATTAAAAACTTGGAGATTGGTCACGAAAACGTGGAGCACATTTCTTTTCATTAATGATCTCTCCTCCTGACCTCGATCCTCTCTGTACCAAGATAACGTAGAAGAATCTCTAACGCGAAAGAACCACAACGTCTGCTCTCTGGAGAACTACGATCTCTAGACAATTTATAATTTCAACATTTTCATCATACAGTTGCCTTGATCATATACATGTCTATCAAAATCGGGTACATGCTTATCAATAATTGGGCACATAGCTGTCTCACCACGCTGAGGTGATGCGATAAAGATCAACGCCACTATTCTACTACACCGTATTCCTATTTGGGCTTGAAGGTGACCTAAATCGACCAATGCGATATTCTCTTGCAGGAGATCTATAAGGACTACTACGAAATTCTCTACTGGGAGACTCTGACAATCTCTCAAATGAAGAACGCACCGCGGCCCGCCACCACTAGCATTTCCATATCCTTCATCTGTCTGAACAAATGGACATCTGGACATTAATTTAGAATGTCCGAATTTGAATGCAAGATCTTGTTTTTTTCTGAATTTGGTAACTGTATTTACAGTTTGCATCTTTATCAAATGGTCAACTGTTGAATTCTGATTGAATCTTGCAAATTCTAGGCTTTGTGCAATTTCAATAGCCTCTTCGAGATTGCAGGACCATGCTCTTACATTTGATTTGGGCATTTCTTGATCAAGACCTTTCGAATCTGCGCAAGTACTCATCTTGTTTTTAATTGTGGAACCTAATCATACACCCTACAATGCATTGTTTAACCTATCTCCCTAACCACTGGCTGCATAGATCTTAGGGCCTCATAAGGCTACGGGGACAAGATAAAGAAAAGTCTCTACCCCTGCGGCATCTTATGAGCATGTCCAAACACCTGCGCCAAAGATTCTTTTGTTTTTTAAAATCATTGCGTGTTGCACGGCAATGATCCCAAAAAGAAAATGCTTTCCTCTAGTTTCATCATTGGTAGGCTCTTTGCCAATGTTTTGGGCTCCTGTAGGATATTCTTATCGGCAAATTTCCCAACTTTCGTCAGCACCATGTAGTCAAAGTCTTCATCACTTGCCTTTAAAAAAGGAGCAAATAAGAAGGATCCCACTCTGAGGCAGCTGGATCTGCATCCGCACCTTCTCCAGGTCCCGATCTGCATCCATAATTTAGTTTACTCAGTTTTAAAGGTTCACAAACAAATTCACAATTTACAATCAAAATGAACGATCAAAATTTCAATTCATTTGAGCCTTCAGAATATTAAATCCAATCAATTTCAACACCAAATTCAAATAGAGCAATATCAAGATGAGCTCAAAGCTTAACAAAATTCTCATTTATCGTACGTACCACAAGTACAATTAGTTTACCCAAAAAAATGGTGACCAAATACATAACGACTTAGTCTAAATTTCAATGTGCTGTTATCCTCCGCAACCAATTCAAATATGCAATATCAATTAATCTAATCTTTCATATCAAAGCACTTTTGCTTAAGATATTCAATATTCTATATTTGGTCACCTTATCAATCTCAAGAATGTAATGCAACATTTTTATCAAATAACATTACATACACTAATTAACAAGTTCAGTTCAAGAAGTCACATCTATCTCAATTTACGTTATTGGAAGTTCAACCTGCAGCACCTTTCTTGACCAACTAAATAATCTTCTGAAAACGTTTCTGCAATCTTCATTATAGAAGTTACTATAACGAAGGATCCAAACTTCCGACTTCGCCTCAAAATAATGCTCTTCTGTTTAAACTTTATTTCGACAAATATAATCGCTCAATTAACCAATACATTTCAATCATACCTCCATTCAGGAAACACCTGCAAATACCATTGCCTCGCGTAACAGCAAAAATGCTAAAGTTCACAGCTAACGGCCAACAACAGGAAAATAATCTTGGTACTACAAACGCCATCCACACTAGTTTCGGTACCAACTCGCAGAAGTCTTCAATCATCATCCAAAGTAAATGCTATAAGTTTTCAGTCCTCGTAGGATCACCTCGCAGATGAAAAGGCATAGAACATTTCGAAGGTTTACCAGTCCACCACCAGCAAAGAAATTTCTCATCTTTCAGTTCAATCTATCTTCACTCCCCATTAACTCAGTCAGGTGTTTGTAATAATGCAACACCAACCGTGCTAGACAGCAGCAAAACTTTAAGTCCATATTGTGAAGAGTCAATGGAATCAATCTTGGAAGAGGGGTTCCAAACATTCTGTCGAACAGCATGCCACAAAATTCTAATGTCCATATGATTAAGAAGCATAATAAACCAGTTCAGTCCGAAGAGTACGACCACCGCTGCCACCAAATGTAACAAGGAATGTTCTATCACTCCCTGAAACACATGAGCGTAAGGCACTGGAAAACTGCTAATAAAACAACTGAAGAAAATAACTAAGTTCTCAAAATGTGTGACGTTTTCCATTGCCATTTATTAATAATGGCAGCTCAACAAGGCTGAAGAAAAAGATGTACATAAGCTGGCATCCTCCAGAAATCAAGTGAAGGAAAATACATGTGCTTTCAACTACAAAGCCTGACTGGGCCTTGCTCTGATTGGCTGGGTAAACATGCCACTCAATAAATTCTATTGGCTAACAAATTGGTTCCACTCTAATGAACAACAATGAAGACCTGTACAGAAAACTTATGTGGGCTAATCTGAGATCAGCTCTTCCTTCTTGTGGTATATTGCCTTAAAACTTGTTTGGACTCTTACACGCGTTAATGAACATATGTATTCATTGAGGCGGTTTTATTTAAATCAAGAGACGACTGATGTGTCCATTTCATTCGTTGCGTGGCCATGGTAGGACAAAATTTAAACCACCCATAGTACCCAACATCAACAACTGATATTTTTTGGCGGATTGTTTGTATCGACTTGACATTATGGTGTGTATACAATCACCTCAAACTGATAATATTCCGTGCAATATTCAAATGTCAGCGCCCAGCACGGACGACTGGTTTTTGAATGCGCTTTCAATCACCCACCCCCCCCCCTTGGATGGAGTCATATTTTTGCAACTGGTATAATTCTTGCGGCAGTCCGTGGACATTTTTAAGGCGTGAGAGCAGAGACTAATTAATTCCACTAAGAGGGCTTGTTGCAAGTAGTCTAAACGTATGTGAACAGAGTGGTGAACTGCGATTTTGGAAGCGGTCCTTTGTAAGCATTTTACGTGCTTTGCTGATGTCTGAGATGGGTAAATGGGTGGTCTTGATGATGTTAGCCACCTGAGCACTCATTGTCAAACCCGGCTCACACATCACACGTGGATTTCTCATAGGATTATTTGGAACAGGAAATGTTCAACCAGCAACGCTAACAAGTCAGATGAAACTTTGATAATTGAGTTCTGAAACCAAAAACCATAACTTCAGTCTTGTCGGCATTTAATTTAAGGAAGTTCTGTGACATCCATGATTGATTTCGTTAACACACTCTTCAATTTTAGCAACAGCTAGATCAACACCTTTTTGTGAGTTGACCAATGACAAAGTAACTGTGTGTCATCAGCATATATGTGTATCTCATACCATCTATATATGAGGTGGACCACTGTATCCCTATTATCTGAGGACCTATTTTCTTACAATTGCCAGTTACTAACATATGGCTACAGAAATCCACTGCCTCCCAAAAATATAACCTGTTCTCAGGTTAGTAAAAAGATGGTGATGGAATTTTAAGGGATTTTTTCAGCGTCCGGGTGACCGAGTGTCCGTGGCCATTGTAACTCCGTGGCCATTGTAACTGTTTCAACGGTATACGCATCAGTAGTTCACAGTCTCTTTACGAGGTCGCGGTTATTCCGTAGACTTTCTATAGGAGGCTAGGACAACTTAGTACAGGGTGGGACGCTCAAATTCTTACATCGGTCCCCCGTCACACCATCTCTATTTACTAGACTTCCGAATACTTTGCGACCCGGTAACCATCCAAGCAGCATTGGACCGATGTGTACCGATTTGTGCGGTATATACCCATAAATATACCGCATTTTACCACACAAAAAAGGACCCATTGATATACAATGGGTCAAATTTTGCAAACCATGTTTGGCGCATTCCCTAATGGGCTCATTCCATTGGGCCCTTCACGATAGAGTGGTTCCTACTATCGATTCTGACAGTGAATATAATCAGATCAAAGACCGTGTATGTACAAGCGTGTTTTATTACTGAGCCACCATTATCAGATCTCCTCGAGCCCACGGCTGCTTCTTAAGCTAGCCAATCCTATAAGCAGCCATATGGGCTTGGCCAGTTCTTTTATCATCCTTAACTTAGTTAGCGCCTAATTCACATCGGACAACAATAACACTACACCTCCCTCTTTTAAGGAGTTCTGTCAATGTGATAACCTTAAATGTATAGGTTCTTTGTCATAAGTATTATCATAGCCTATTATCTTGTAGCTCACCATACTTTGTGAGGCTGTTAGGCTCAAATGGAAAATAATAAATAATTTAATCCTTTGAGTTAATCATTGGAAGTCTGTCCTCAATTTATAGTCCAAGTTGTCTTGTACGAATGCTTAAATGCTTTAACTTGGGCAAACTTTAACACAAAAGCTTCAATTATAAATCTACTACTTTTACTATAGCCTAAGTATCTACATTTACAATTTGCATAGAATTCTGAGGTGGACTATTTCAGAACTCTAACTCTGGTGTTGGGTAATATCAGAGGTGTAATTCTTAAAACCCTTATGTGTTGCGTAGTTATCCCAACACTCATGTAGCCACATACAGAGAAAGTTTGACAGTGCAATGCTGCTAGCTAAACCCAAACCAAAATTTTCATAATCCAACAATTTAGGTAGAGCACAACTCATGGAAAAGCTTAATGAATGCCTGAAAAAATACATTAAATTTGGGCACTGCTCCTCTACCTCTCCTCATGTTTTAACTTTTAATTTACTTTACGTGACTAATTCCTGTTGTCAACAATATGTGTTTTTGTTGGTGTATTACTTACTTGTTGCTTCCATTATTAATCTAATTTACAACACTTAAACTATTCCTTTAAGCTAAATGGTAACCATGGCCTTGTCCCTATCTAGGCTGTAAGTGTTTTTGGTGTATCTCGTGTTTGTATTTGGGTAGTTTGTCAGGTACTTTGGTGCTTTCACGGTTCTTCCAGTTCTGGTTTTCACCGCATGTTGCGTTTGCTTCATGCCTGGTGTTGTCCTGCTGACTTGCTGACTGCTGTGTGGGTGTTACTTCCTGTGGTTTTGAATCACACTGGCTTCTTTTGAGATGGTGCCATGGTGATTTCTCAGATGGTGTTGTTTCAAGTCGGCATAATCATCATAGAATTTGGCACTTGATTGCGATGCTTTTTTCAAGTGTCTCCGATTTCGATTTTCGACGAAGTTATCCTGTCCCCCCCCATTATATAGTTGAACCAGCGTACGTCTGTGTTGCAAAACGTTTTCTATAACCTGGCTTGAATGGACCACTGATTGTCTTGAAAGTTCAGCACTCTCACACTGTCTCCACTTTGAGTGTTTTGAATTTTTTGCTGTTTTGTGTGTGTATTGTTTTGCTTGCTTGGCCTTGGCTGGTCCTTTATTTTCTTGTTGCCAGATCTTTGTGTACTGTCCGGTTTCATTCAGCAACTTTGTGTGGAAGGTAACGTGTTTTGGTTCGTCTGCTCATCACTTTCTGCACAGGACTATAACCATCTTGGCCCGGCGAGTTTCGGAAATCAAGTAGTTATTCGCAGATACGGATCTTTGTGTTCCGCTTTTGCTTTCTTGAGAAGCCGTTGGAGTCTGAAGCCATTCTCTGCCTTGCCGTTACTCTGAGCATAGCCCAGCGACGACGAAGGTGACGTGTTTTCAAAAGACCCAATTACGGGAGAACTTACTGAACTGTCACTAAGAATTGGTAACCATTGTCTGATAAACACAGTCTGGTATTCATGTCTTGCGAAATGGGCCTTTGCTGCATTTATGACCGTCTATGACTTCATGTCTGACAATAGTGATCGATTCCCAGTAGTTAATTGGAAAAAGAATCCAATGTGATTCAAATATCTTCATGTATCTAAGTGGAAAAATATCCATGCCAACCTTAGCCCTGGTCTATCAGGTACGCTGTGAGGTTTGTAATATTCTTTCTTGCTGTTTGTCGAATACTGTAGGCAGATCTCCCACATGGCTCCAATAAAGTCCTTCAGTTGTGCAGACATCCCAGGCCAGTAAACGCTCTCGCGTGCTCTCTTGACACTTGCCTGGATTCCTTGATGTGAGGAATGAATTAATTCCATCATCTCCTTCCGTGCTCTTGGGAATAAGCCGCTGTTCTCCCATACTGTATCTCAGGCCCTTGCGTGGTTAGCTCATCCAGGATATGACGTATGGACACAATTCTTTGAACATTTTCTTTTGCATGTGGCCAGGCCATGCAGGATGATCTCTTTAAACTGTTGGCATTTCGTGCATCTTCCTCGAGGACTTCTTCGCAATATCTGCATAATGCTGTCCTTAGGTCGGTGAATTCAAGCATATTCACTATGCTCTGTCTGCGTCTTCTGTGTTACTCATCACTTCTGGCAAAATACCTCTACTGGTGTGTCTGCAATGAACATTTGTTTTCCTGGTGTGCACACTATTCATAATATAAACTGCCATGAGCCAAGAGCATTCTCTGTAGTCGTTACTGGGTCTTTGGTAGCGGTTTTCCGCTGTTCAATTTCTTAGCGGTTTAGATCACTTTGTGATCCGTACTGGGGCGTCCGTATGTGTAGTATGGACAAGCGCTCTAACCCAAACAAACTAGCAGAAGCCTTTCTATTTGGGCGTAAACGAGTCCGGGATTCAGTCAGTGCCGACTGCATATGCGACGGGATGGCCACCCGCATTAGTGCAGCAACCTAATCTTTTTCAGATGCATCAGCTTGCAGAACTAACTCTTTTAGTAGGGTCAAAGTACTGTAGACCTGGGTCACTGGTTACTGATCCTTGATCTTGTTTCATTGCTTCTCATGGTGCTCTAGCCAACACCACCCAATCCACACTTGAGTATCAATCTCAGACAGCGGGATACACATGTAACTCAGCCATGGGAGGAACTACTAGGGTAGTTCACAAGATCCCAAGAAACATTGTCTTACATCGTTCTTGTCTGTGGGGCTGGCATGTTTTTCACTGCTTTGACTTGTCACGTTGGTTTCAAAACCATCATTGAAATGGCTGGTGCTGTGTCCTAAATTTCATACTTCATTACCTAGTTTGACTTTCGTTTGTTGATCTGTAGCCCTTTATGCTCACACCCTTCATCAGGGATTTTATTCTCCTTATGGTACAGGATGGCATCTGAATTGTTTCCCCTTTACCATATCTAAAATGTCAGCACGCGACTGAATGACCCGTGTTGTGTCCTCCTTAGCAAGATCTGAGTCTTGTCGCCCTTTGGTTTACTTCTTCTGGTGCATGGGAAATGCCGAATGGCATTTCTTTTCCACAAATACGACCATAAGTGTGTTGAAACCATGTCAGCATGAGCACTCTCCTAGTCCCAATTCAAACATGCCAGACAGAAGCCCGTTACGAGCTCTAGTACACTAAAATCTTAGGCAGGTGCAACTCGGTACGAAATCTTCTATGGTTGGCAATTGGATAGTGAGACGCGAAATACTGATTCAAGTTCCTTCGGGTCCAAGCAGATTCTGAGCTTATCCCTCTATTCACTAGGACTAGACTGGAGACCCAAGGAGTGGGGTCAGTTGGTCAGTAACTTTGCAATAAATACTGGTGTTCAATCTCTCATGAGCGACGACTTCGTCGATCTGAAGGGCGGACTGGCCACCTTCGAGGTGGGTTGTACTAATGGTTTGACGTGGAGTGTCCAGATGTATGTGGTATTGCCTTCAAAGCATCCAGGCCTCAAAGACTTCATAAATTCTTCTATAAGTCCTCTACTGTGAGCGGCTTCACCTCATTGGCGTGGTTTACGACTGATGTTCTCCTCCTGGAAACTTTACAAGGTCCATTTGCAGAGCTGTTTCCGTCCAATTATAGGTTGGCAATTGGCGTCATCTACTACGACAAAGTCTCACTTTTGTACTTCTTTGCATTCTTGGATTCTTTATCTTTGTATCTTTGTTTGCCAGTGGAGCATGAATGGTGCCATAATACGATTCTAATTATGGTTTCTTAACTTGCTGTATCGTTGCAGACAGGTTTTGGTTTATGTCACAGTTGGCCCGGTTGTCATCTCGAAAGACTCATCATGTGCACTCCGTACTGCCTCCATTACCATGGTTGCAAGTAACTTGGCGTCTTTTCCAACTGTGTTGAATAAAGGTCCGCAATTATTTCTACGAATTGAGATCTTCATACTAGGGTGACGATGATGACGACGATTCATCTGCTTTCTCTTCCTCTAAATACTTTTTACAGCAGACTTCTGGTTGAGACCCAAACGCTGGATGAAGTGATGTAGTCGATGACATTTGCTACAGGTTTTCCCTAAGCAGGGCACATTTTCTTGTCTTTCAAATGTCTACCACAAAAATTTACACTTTAGTTGCTTCTGGGGTGCGTGCTTCGGTTTCTTATGGGAATGCGTTTTCTCTTTTGTTTCTGGATTTCTGGTATAATGTACCTCATGTTCAGTGGCTCCGATATGGCCTGAACTGACGATTGGTAGCTTCACTCACTCTGAGTTCATCTTATAGCAGTCTTCAGAGAGCATGCCTTCTCCTGTCTAAATATCTTGCCCGAGCATATTTCTCGACACCCTAACACCAAAACGATCTCTGATCATTTCTTCTTCACGACTCTCCGAACTTGCACGTTGATTGATTAGATGTCTCAAACCGATAACGTAGTGCTATAGATCTGGGCTTGTTGACTTGCGAATATTAAAACAGGTATCTTCATAACAATGGCATTGTGCTTTACAATAAAATGGTCTCGAGAGCCGTAAGACCTCCTGTAAACATCAGCCAAACTTTTCATAAGAAAAGTTTAAGACCCTTCAGTATTTTTCCTACAATCTGCCTCCCATCAAGGTCTTGAGCATAGCAACTTGAATCTTGGCATCTTTTTTGTAACCTCTGTAGCTGTAACAGAATCTTCATAGATTCTTAAATTTTTCCCAATGTATTCTGTATGCCCTTGCAATTCATTGTGGGTGGGCTTGGTATGTGGAAACCATGATTTTTCATTTTAAGTGTTAGAACCCTCCAGCTACTCAATCCACCAGAGGAAGGCCAACAACAGGACTGGTTTACACTTTCTTTTTTTTTTCTTTCTACACCTATCAAGTGTAAATCACTCCAAGCTACTCGATCCACAAGAGGAGGAAAGTCAACAACAGGGGCGTAATAGCGCGTATCAGAAAGTTACCAACACGTCATCAATTATATGGTAGTATTTCTGCTATTTTTCAGTGTGGGTATGAACAGCGACGCGATCGTCCGGTTGCAAACTCCCGCGTTCATGGAAGTTCATGCCACAAGTTCCCCGGATTGTGTACAAGTTCGGGCAAAGTTACTCTGGGTATTTAACCTACGCTACGATAGGGTTTGTATACTCTTCAGGCCTACAAAAAACTTGTGAGTACAGCTACAGTAGTATGGCACAATATTATAACACATAATTCTCTTCAGTGTTATGGGAATTACACCTAATTTTCTGCTCTTAGTGTGTACTTTTACCCGGCCTACTTATGCACACAAGTCCAAGATTGAGATGCTGGTTCGGTTTCCAGCGACTAACTGTGATGCGAGTTACACACACGTACACAGTCTCACCAGCTGTAATCGTTAATTACACGCTCGTGTAATATGGCTCTTAATTCACTGTTACATATCTTGAGACTGACACCAGGTCACGATAGTGGTTTTCCACTATCGAGTTTAGAAGTGAATATAATCAGATCAAAGACCGTGTACGTACAAGCGTGTTTTATTACTGAGGGCCACCATCTATCAGATCTCCTCGAGCACACGGCTTGATCTTAAGCAGCCAATCAAGCAGCCAATATGGGTTGCCAGTTATAGCATAACCTAACTTAGTAGCACCTAATTCAAATCTGACAACAATACACTACAGGGACCATAGACCTCTGGTCGGTCGCCGAATTCACCCATCGCGCGTCCAGGAAATATTATGACATGCACACCCGGGTGCCTTGTGTATGGGTTATAAAGGGTAGAGGTGCGAGAGGTCCGGGTTGTTAGTTTCCCGGAGGGAACCATTCTTTTTTCATATGTAAATTTAAAATTGATGAACGAATGAAAACGGTAAACGTCGGTTACAATGGGTTAAGGTTAAGAATATCAGCGGTTGGCAATGAACGTAGCGTGTCCTTAACGTGTTCACTTCCTGATTTGCAATTCTACTAAGAAAAAACGACAATGAATTCGATGATTTATTCGAACTGCACTGAAATGATTATTAAACAACAATTGAGACTGAATTCAGGTATAAGAAATTTTTCAAACCTGTATGTGACAACAATTAACGAGTTCACTATACTTGTATGTGAAGTTCTAGAAACTTAAGAGGACAGAGCGATCACTAAATCTTTCAAGCTGCAATAGATAAATTAACATACCGTCCTGTGAGATTCTAGGAATAAAAGACACAAAATGTGTGCAATGAAGTCTATGCAAACTGCCTTAGGTAAGTATAGATTTAAGGGAGCACTGGACCATTGACACTTTTTACATAATAAAAATAGATTTTCATGGTATGGATTATTTGGTGTAATGCACGACAGGTCTTTTGTTAGAAGAAAGGGACTACAACTGTACATAGAACTTTCCAATTTTCATTAAGAGTGTGGTCTTAGGTATGAGGTCTTTTTATGAAGAATTCGACCCATTTCGCCACCAACAACATTAAGTATAGGCTTAGATATCATAACTTAAGAAGCACGAGGCCCACCAAAGTGTGATGGGGATATTTGTTGTTGGTGAGTAATGGGTCTATTTTTTTTCATGAAAATAAGAACCACCTTTATATGATTTTGTGAAATTTTTAAGTGCCTATGTACACCACTCATTCAATATTCTATACAATGAAAATCGATTTTTTTTATCGTGGAAAACGTTTCAAGGTCAGCGCATCTAAACGAGTAAAAAAACA